>CM019755.1:790143-910143 GCA_009761765.1 Phenacoccus solenopsis | reverse complement strand
GCTAAGTAGGTAAATAAAACCACTTCCAACTTATCCAATCTCATATATGCGCGTAGTGTATCGTGTGTACTTACGCATTACTCGAATAATCTAATCGTCGCCTCGCCTCGCCTCGCCTCGCCTCGCCTCATCAGCAGCAAATACTACATAATATATATTCGTATAGGCTACATTTTTACCTAATACCTAATACTACCTAGCTACATAATTATATGTAATGGTACTCGCTACAGCGCCTATCTGTATAGATAGGCAATTAGGTATACCCAGCAAATTCTCAATTATATATCTAGATGCGAAAAAGTTATTAAAAATTTCTTTAGTTATTTCTATCGTAGATACATGCCTATCTAGTATCTACCTACCTACCGACCAACCAATCTATCCATCTATCTATCTACTCGGATTATTAGTTTAAATTACGTACAGACAGGGCGTAACTAAGGGGATGGGGGAGCTTCCCCCCAGGTGTTTTGAAAAGTTAAGAAATTTATAATTGTTCAACGCTAAAATTGGGAACTTGAATTTCTTTTTGGAAAATAAGAACTCGAATAAATTCGAACTGATGCCAACTTATATCATGTATAGTGCACAACCAGGGACCTATAGCCTCTTGGCTTTTGGAAAGTTGGTAAATTTGGAGTTTTAGCGTAAAATTGGTAAACTTGACCACTTGCGCAGTATTATTATTACAGCTTTTTAAATTTTTTGAAGACTAACAAGACTGTGACATCTTATTTTCTTGGAGCAAAAAAAATTAAAGGTCAACAGGTCAACAGTTGGTAAACTTTTATGATAGGTATTAGTTGGCAATTTATGGTCCCCCCCCCCAAGAATGTCCTCGGTACGCCGCTGCGTACAGAGAATACACTTTAGAATCGCAAAAGCGCACACAAATAGCTCAAACGAGAAGAGAGAAAATATGTACGCGTAGTTTTATTTGATATACACTTTGTGGCACCCAACAACTGCGGTTCAAACGGTGCTAGGTGTTGAGGGTATGGTGTGTTGTTTCTTCCTGATGTAAGTTTTATAAGCGAAAGGCTAGACTTCATGCATCCGTTTTTTTTTGCCTCCTCAAAACCATAATATGGATACGTCCCAGCGTAAAGGAACCATGTTGTCAGTATGGAATCGCGAGAAGTTTCATAAAGTAGGGTAAGTGTACTAATTAGTTGACATGCTCCACAAGTTTTTTGTTAATTTTGGGCCATTATTACCAATTATTTTAAATAAATTTGTATTTGTTACAATTTTAGCAATTTATTATTTATTTAACATGAATCGTTGGGGTGTAAAATAATTGGTACATCTCACTTTTTCACTTTGGGGGGTTCTTAGCGGGGTTACCAATGAGGGTAGACTCGAATGTAAATAGGTCAAAATATTCCCTAAATGATGTAGGTTCATATGCTATATTCAGATTTTTGCTACCATTCATAGTTTGGGGGAAATATTGGAAAACGTGTAAAAAAATCGTTAAGGGTGTCAATAATTGGTGCACTTACCCTACTTCGATAAAATTCCCTTCAAAATGCGCCACATCACAATTCTGTATAGGTAGGGAATTTTAAATAAACTTCGAAAAACAAGATTTCGAACAAAACGCGTTTAAAGTTTGAAGAACGTGAAAAATGAAAAATTTTTATGGTTGCTGGGGGAAGGGGAGGGGGGAAGGATATAGATTAGGTCTTGGAAGGGAGGTAGTGCAAGTACCATCGTGTTATATCGAACTCGGTTCAAACTTGGATCACTTCGCGCACACATTGTAGGTATAGTACCAATTTTTTAGCGATGAAGCGGTAACAACGTGCGGTTCTAATGATTTTTTGGCCAAAAAGAAAAGACAATTTTCAACTGACAATAGAAATGATGGCCATTTTTCGGCATTTTTTCACCAACTCGTTATTGCAGGCGAACTGCGATGGTTGGGAAGGTGAGATAAACGCGAAATGATAAAGAATAGGAGCATTGGCTCCAACAGCGCAACCAGAAGTAGGGAGCTCTCGAATTCCAGCAGTTGATACCCGCCTATTTTCATGAGGTGTAAAAATGTTTTGAAAAAATTATAAAATTAATTTTATCAAAAACAACCGAGTAAGTGTACATTACATTCACTCGTTTGGCTTTAAAACTCATAACTTACTGTAGTTTTTATTCATTTTTTTATTTTTTTATAAATTGAAACGTTATAAAATAAAAAACATTAAAAACAATATGAAATAAAAAAAAAAAAATAATAAAAAAATATATGAAACATACTGAATCATTATAATATAGAACAAAATCTAATTTTCGGGGCTTCCTCGCTGAAATGTTCAAGACCTCGTCGGCAGTTACGCCGATTTGGCGCGATGAACATTTAGAAGCGCCAATCCATTCAACCGATTCTCCTGCATCGTATTTCGTAGATAATTATGTTTCAAGATAAAACGACTAAATTTTTTCCGCTCAGTTTACGCGTATACGTTTAATAACTGATTTTTGAAACTCGGAAGAATGGGGACTATATCCACCCCGACTTTCAACGCACCAACACTTATTGTCTCTACAAAAATCGCCAAAAATACCAATTTCGTATTTTGTTGTAAACGTCGAAAAAAGGCTCTACCTCGAAAACTACCACTGACAACATCGTCCCTTTATGCTGGGACGTACACTCGGATGAATCTATCTCTTATAAACTTTATAGCTGTATTTTTAGGTACAGAATTAGCAACACCGGTAGTTGAAAGGTGCCAAAATCAAAATACCTATTCGAGTTCACACCAAAATCTCGCATCAAACGAGCCCATTCTTGTAATCAGCGGTTTCAAGAAGATAGCTCTCGATGTGTAACATTTTTGAAAGCGCAGCTCATGTAGAAGAATATGCCGGTTACCACTTACCGCAGCTTTCAATACGCTTAAGCTGATAACTATCGCTATTTATTCCAGCTTATGACGTGAGTACCTATACCTATCAGGTTACATTGTTACAGTCTGCAAACACGAAGTGAAACGCGAAGGCGTTGCCTTAAAACTGAGTTGCAATGTGCAGCATATCCTTTTCAATCCTATGCATCAGTAGTAATATTACAACGAAAAGATGCTGCTCGATCGTTTCCCCTCGCACAGGTAGTAGGTACTACGGTTGAGTTGCGAGTGGTATTTCTTACCCTAATTAATAAGACTATTTCAAAGACGATAACTCGAGCAAGCGTACATTAGGAATACGGCGGCATCAACACAAGTGCTGCGCAGAGAAAATACGAATATAAACGAAATTCACTCCACTCCACTCGATAAATTTCCATTTACCCATAATAATGAAGCGAATGCGATACATTTGTATACGTATTTTTTGCAAAGGCCTCAGCACATTCTCGTAAACCAAACGTTCGATATCGGCGTAAAACTCGCTTTTGCAATGTTCTAGTTAGACCTTAGCGCTAGTACGTAATACACCTACGTACATCGGCTACAACCGAATCAAAACTACGTTTTCGCAATAAAATGAGCAAAGAACACGATAAAAGCGAAGCAAAGCAAAAAGTGACGAATAAAAAGATACGAGTAGTTTTCGCAACGCTGAACGAGAGAGAGAGAGAGAGAGAGAGAAAGGAAATAAAAAAGAAAAAAACCTCAGGGGACGTTAACGCCACTTTGTTGACAATATTTTTCTACGCTGTATTTACATTTTATTGAAAGCGAAACGGTATAACCGCGACAGCTAATACCGCTAACCATAGGGTAGAGAGTGACAGTTAAGGGGTCGTTTTCAGATACCTTCTGCATAAGGGGGTTTTATTCAATTATCTGAGTAATCCACCAATTATAGCGAAGCGTCGACACTTGTAAAGCCAGAGAATGGTTGCTATGACGACGTAGATAGCGTGGACTAAAATATAACGGTACCGGGTCTCTTGTTACCTAATCTGATGAATATCTCATCTTTTACATTGCCGAGCTTACGTCAGATGATATAGCAGGCACCAGCACTACCAAGCACGCAGTACGCAGGTACAAACAAACATACGTATACATACACACGACGCTAGGTATATACATAGGGATATAGGTAAGTAAGCGGTAGACTAGGTAAAGCAGAAAAAAACAAAATTAGGTATAATTTTACTATCGAAGTTTCACCAGCTGTGCTGTGCTGTGCTGTGCCAATACCAGTGCCGTAATGCATATGCATACACGCTAAATCAGCTATATACGTAAATACTACTATGTAATAGGCTATCATGTATTCATAATTTGGTCAGAATCTTTGTACGATCCAAAGCACAAGTCGTGGCTATCGAGAATGTGGCTGCTCTTCAACTGTCCAAAAATAATTGAAACCCCACCCCAGTCTCCCGACATAAATCCCATCGAAAATTTGTGGGATATTCTGGATAGAAGAATACGAGATCGCAAAATTTCAAATACGAAAGATCTCAAAGAAGCACTCGAAGAAGAATGGAATAAAATTTCCCCCGAAACCACCGCGAAGTTGGTGCAATCGATGCCTCGAAGGATGCGTGCGGTAATAGGCCATAAAGGACTGCCCACTAAATATTAATATATTTTTTATAACGTTTTTTTATCTTATTTTATAGAAGTGTCCGAATATTTTTGTTGCTTGTTGAAGTTACCTTATTTCAATTTTTTTTTTATATTTTATTGTGTTAAAATAAATTTTTCGAAAAAATTACAAACTATAGAAATATCCTGCCGAAATTTGTTCGAAAATCGCGCATCAACTCTACGTTTTTCACATATATTTTCGAATTATGCAAGTGTCCGAATATTTATGTTGACCACTGTATGTCTCCACCCTTTCAGTTTATTCCAATGTTTAGCGGATAACATTTTGGAGTTGATTCATGCTGGAATCGCGGCTCACGCAGCTTGGAGGCCGCTGGACTTTTATAATCTTTCCTCGGGTGTTCGTATCGCACTTCGTTTTACTTCACACGCGAATTCTTGAGACACGTTCGTCTTGAAACCCGTATTTTTTTATTCAGTCAACGACGACCGACGCATCTCTCCATCTTGTGCCAGCGCAGTCGCTGAACAAACTGCTGCTCACGTTTTTCACGAGTGTCCTCATCTGCATCCGCCACTGTCCCCAGCTGCTATCCAGTATATGCATAGGCAAAATTGTGCGTACGTTGTGGCAGGAAGAGCGAAGACAGCAGCGCCTAATTAAACTTTTTTTTTGTTCCCACCTCTCTGCTATTTATTTTTTATTGAAAGCAAATGCCGTCTCACGTAGCTTCTTTATGAACTCGTATTTCGGTCACATGTCGTAGGTTGCCAACATTACTAAATTCGTTCCTACCATGGCGGTGCGCTGGAGGTGGTCTGACTGACAGATTTGATGAGTAAGGGAAGTAAGGAAAAAGTCGCAGTTTTCTGGTGCCATGAGAACGACTTTAAGGGCAAGGCGAACTAGATGTCAAGATGCTGGACTGTCTGGTGAACTGAGTTCTCGGACAAAAGAGTTGCAGCATCCAGCAGATCCACAGCTAAAACCAAACCAATTGCAGTTGGAGTAGCATGGGAAAAGGCAGCGGAGGATGTTTCCTCGGGCGAAGGTGATCAGCATGACACTAAACAATATGGTTCAATACAGAGAAGACTAGAGCAAAACGCGGACACGGCCGAGTATAGGCGTTGAAATTCACCAGCGGAGAGTATAGTGACTAGAAAAAGGATGCTGA
This sequence comes from Phenacoccus solenopsis, assembly GCA_009761765.1. Lineage (NCBI taxonomy): Eukaryota > Metazoa > Arthropoda > Insecta > Hemiptera > Pseudococcidae > Phenacoccus > Phenacoccus solenopsis. The sequence continues at coordinate 904,448 of CM019755.1, read as the reverse complement.
ACTTTCAGTTGATGGAGTCTCGTAGACCTGCATTTCCGTAGGTGGGGGGGGGGAGGCGTACAGTGAGGTGCAAATGAGGTCTATGGATGTCTAAAAGTAGGGTCGACCACAATTCCCCGACATCCAGTGTAGCACGAATTTTGGTGGGGGTGGGGGGTGAGCGTACGTGCTCCTAACATAAAAAAAGTCCCTTTTTAGGAGTTTGGTGACTCTATCCTTATATTATGCTTATGTGGGTGCGAGAATCGTACATCTCTCCTGAAATGTACCGTAATGCTCAGCATTCGATTTTTTCTCTACGGTAATCTGCATGGTAGCTCACTTCACACTATATAGTCAAAGGTATCATATATATACGTATACAGCGTTCTGTCAGCCGATCTTGGTACATACCTTCGAGCTCCAAATTCGTTTTGTCCAAAGACGATGATCAATTATTTCATTTCTTTTGATTCCTTTGCACGTGATTAAGAATCAGGTATTTCATAATCATTTTATTCTTCCATTCACAATTTGGCATCTTTTTGAACCTTTGAAAGTTCTGTCCATTTAATTTGCCAACGTATTTATTATCACAACACAAAAGCAAAGGAAATGAAAAGATTGATTGTTCTTTTTCAATGAAGAGAATTTCGTACTAGTGGATACTAAGATCAGTTGAATACGATTTATAAATAATAACTTTACAGCACCATATAATGACACACTGTATCCAAGGAATCTTAAGTACCCTTGAGCGTAATGATGTTCCAATGAAGTGGTGCACGAACACCGGTAGAATTACTCAGAGTAATCAGTAACTATATTCCTAATCTTATCGATACATTTTTTACGGTTATGAATCTTCCTTCGATAAGGTAATTGAGTAGATAATGAAAATCTGTTCAAAAGTTGAAAATTAATCTTATAACATTTAATATTGTATTTCATAAATATACTTTTTGCTTTTGATTTTCAATTTATTTGAGTTATATTGTGAGAAAGGCGTCGCCAGTCCAAGTAAAATAATTTAGAACAACGTTCAGTTAAGTACAAATTATAAGTAATACATCTTTAGGGGAGTACCCAGTGGCGGACCAAAGAATCGGGACCCGATCGGAAAAATGAATTTAAGGGGCCCGTATGGTGCCGGATTAAGTATTGTTTTTCTTAAAAAAAAAAAAAAAAAAAAAAAACACACGTAAGCAGCTATGCTGCATCACTAGAGCTGAGTTTTTAATTGGGGCTTTTTTAGGTTTACAAATAACATTACTAATCTCCTCATGTCTACAGACCACGCCTAATACGAAGACTAAAACTTTCAACCCTATGCTTTGCAAAACCACCTAAAAAGTTGAACTTATAGAACAAATGTACGTAGTATTTCTTGCCACGCAATAATCATATGAACACATATTTCCCAAAATATAACTACTTGAGGCTCCTCAAATTATCTTCAGATTGTTAAGATTTGCCATTTTGGATCCATTTCTTTTTCTTGAATGAAATCTAATGCAAAATTCTCGCATTCGAATGAAAAATTAGTTTAGTATTGAAATGTTGACCAAGTTCCATTCTTTAATACCAAGTACATATACATAATAAACTTTCACGGTAAACTATTGAAAGAAAAAAGGTGTTAATCTGGCCAAAAAATGTGGGGGTGCAGTGATCATTTGGTCACACGGTATACGTATTAAGTATAGGTACATTACATAACGTGTACAAGTAATTATGTACGTATTCATGAATGTGTAATTGTGTATGTTAGTGTTGTTGCTCTATATTTCGCCTCTCTCACGTCAGTAACGCGTATGTGTACGTGACAGAATTCATTCGAGCTCTACTCCGCGTGAGCACGCCATAAACCATAGACCGCTCAAATAGTAATTCGTCTATTAAAATACGTACAAACGTACTGGCGCAACATCAGTGTATGGGCAAAGGCATACGTCCTGCACGTACGCAGACGTTTCGTTTAATTAAGAAAGATTTAGCTGCTTAGGTTTAAACCACGGTTCACCAACAATTACGATGATGTGCTACGTACAAACGCGCGTGTATGAAAGAATTACATGCGTCTTACAGACCTACATAATGATATACGTAGGTACTATTGGTCTATTTATTACGATGCTCGAAACGCCGACTATTCCATCGACTACTTAACCCTCGACTCGACGCACAATAAAAATCGTTTTTCGCCGAAAAAGTAAAACAATCTTTCTACTTGAATTGCCCAAAAATAAAGCGAAGAGAAAGTGAATTCCAAAAATAGGTAGTTATAATGCGTGTAACTTTATCGATCGACGTAAATAACGTCTCCGAGTTCGATGCATATCTACACTACCTAGGTAGGTACCTAGTTGTAAAGATGAAAGTCTTTAAATCGTTTGGCGAAAATGAAAGACCTGTATCTGATACCTTATTTATATATCGTATTCCTATTTGCTGCGCACATATGTGTACATGTACACTATACATGCACTAGAATATAATAGAATACCGTGTGACCAAGGTGATCTGTGTACCCCTCAGCGTGAAATTCCCTACCTCCAAACATAACGTAAATTTTTTCGTTTCTTTTGGTTTTTCACACAATAGTACGTGTGAATGATAAAAACGATCATAAAACTTGATTATATATTTCAAACACTTTATTTGGTTTAAATCAATTTTATGAATAATCAGTGATGCCAAGTAAACTAGAATAATCAATCAAAAGTTGAATGAAGCACATAATTTTGATAGAAATATGGTTTAGAACGTTTGGAAAACCAAATAATTAAGTATTTCTCAATTTTAGAATTTGGGGCTGATTGGTACAAACATTAGACTAGTTGGTCGCACTATAGGTATGTATACAGAGACGTACCTTCGAAACTACAACATTTCTAGATTTACGTAAACGTACATAATTATAGTCGAATTATTATAAACTACATAGCACATAAATATAGTCGTTGTAGTTCTCTACTTGATATTTCCAAATTTTATGCGTTGAATTTTGCTAAAAAAGAAAAGACAAAAACGTTTCAATCTTGTCGCAAACAATAGAGAGAGAAGGTGCGAAGATCATTTGGGCACTGGTACACAGACACACATACGTAATAAGTACACGTGATTTATCTTTCTGTGCGAGAATAAGTTTTATAGCGAGTCGAGCAGGTATACATATACGATACGAATATGGTTGTAGAATGTAGAGTGAATGTGGCGATGGTTTGAGAAGAAATGTTATTTAGCCGGCCGCATGACACGTGCGTTTAACACCCACCGCGAACATAATAAGCACTAAGCAGGCGCGGCATCGCGCCTTCCCTAACCCATCCGTTGCTCGTCGTGTACATACTTAAGATAACATTATGGATTACAACAGTCCGCCTCATTACACGCAACACGCAACATCCAAACGAAATCTGTTCCGCCACCCGCCGATTCCTCCTTGTTCTCATTCAACGGCCTTACTATAGGGAGTAGCGAACTAGCGATTTGATAAATCAAAGCGAATCGAATTAAAATAGCAGATAATGAATTAAGACGAGTTTGGCAAATGTTTTTACGAAAGAATTTTTTTATCTAATTTCAGAAGGCGTAGCCATTGCGTAACTTATCTACAAACATTGTCTGAAGTAATATGCAATTAATCATCATAATTACAATTAATTAAGTAAGCAAGTAAGCAGGGCAAGTAAATAAAGCGAGTAGTAATATACGGTGTACTATTATATAATTATCCACTGTACTACAATGTAATACAGCGCAACAGAAAAGACCACATCAGCAGTACCTATATATTGCAAGTAAAAAAGGGTACACCGCATAAACGAATAAACGTATGTAGTCCGGTATCAACTCGTATTAGGTACTTACTTTGACTTGAGATTCAGTCATTCCTAAAGCGTAAGCTAATTTCGCCCTTTCTGGGCCCGCTAAGTATTTGGTTTGTTCGAAAGTTTTCTCTAAAGCGAATATTTGTTGGCCGCTAAACGTTGGCCTCGTATGCTTCTTTTTACCATCTTTATCATTCGAACTGGTCACTGTAAATATACAAAACGAAACATTTAATTATTGCGTAATTCAGTTTCGTACGATGTGTACATTCATATTTTTTAAATTCATAGTGCTGCATATCTATTAGCATAATAGGTATAGAGTTTGTGTTTGTGTTTGTGTAGACTATATAGATATGCCCCATACATAGAGGTAGGTAATTATACTAACGCAAACAGTATTACGTACATACCAGATATAGGTAATATAGTAGTACCGCTAGGTGTCTAGGCCGTCTACGAGCCACGACTTATAACAGGTATAAGATCACGATGATGTTGCGAACAGCGTACAAATACGTACATATAATTATAACGCGCATAAATACAGCGAATACTAACCATTATTTAGTATTAGTACCCGTACATAAATAGGTAAGTTATACCATTATAATATGCATAGCACGTCATATAACATATACTAAGTATATGGACTTCTGCTCGTATAACGGTTATAGATTAAATACCGCTTCCATACTACGAAATAACGAGCTGTGGCGCGGCGCAACTCGGCGTGGTTGACTAAATTTGCAAAAGCTGCAGGGACTGAGAACGGTTTTCGCTAACAAACAGCCACAATAACGAGGGTTCATGTTTTCAGCGTGTTCGCTTCGTGTTTGTGCCTTCCTTTTTCCTGAACTACCAAACAAGGAAAAGCGTTCAGCCAGCCGCGCTGGTGAAATAGACTGGAATAGGATGTGAAAATGATGGCGTCTTTTTCCGCAACTACAACCAATCCCCGCTCGTTGCCCTAACCGAATGTCGTTTTCCCATTTCCTTACTTCGTTGTAAGCCCTGTACATCGGTACGAGTATAATATCGTATAAGCACCTAGCCACCTACCGTGGTCGTAGCGTAATACGTACATAGAGAGACAGAGAGAGACCTTCGATCGTTCATTTTACACTTTTAAGCGTCGTGACACGTCGCGGCGCGCCGCGCCGGTAATTCGTACCTAGAGCGCGACCATTTAAATTTTGATAGCCATTGGCGCGGCGCAGCATAGTCAATAGTTGAACGCGGATCAACGGTCCTTGCTGCAGTGGCTCGATAATTTTTCGTTGTCGTCACATCATTTTTAATTTATACGATTTTCATTTTGCAGCATTTCAACGCTTGTTTGAATGATCGATACACTTGCCTTGAAAATATTTTCAACGCGTATTACCTAAGATGCTCATTCTACATAATAATTATGGGTACTTAAATAGAGAGAGAGAGAGAGCGAATAGATCATTACTCCGCGCCGAACAAAAAAATAAATGAGTAAAAAATTGAAAAAATTAATCGATTTCATCTATTTATAAGCAAAATTTAACGATAAATGTTGAGAAATCACTCGAGTACACGTATTTCACGCGATATTATAAAATTCAAAATACCCAGGTAGCAGGTACAGGTACATACGTATACAATTATGTTTTTAGCGGACTCTACTTCTTAAGCAAATCCGCTATTGCGTTCACTCAGTTTCTTAGTTTTTTTTTTTGTTTGTTTGTTTGTTTTTTTATTTTTTTTATTTCTACTGAATAATTTTTGAGTATAATGGGACATGAGTTGACGTGAGGACGCGTGAGCTGAGTTTTTTTGTGTTTTCATGATAAGTCGGGAAAAATCGAACAGAATGATTAAAAGATGAAAGCAAGTGAGGGTAGAATAGTTTGAAAGATGATTAGTTTTACGAGGTGATCGGACGTGAGTTTGGCGAGGGGAGGCATTTTTTGAGGTTTTTCCGTTCTCTTCCACTGTAACTCGAGTAAAACTTGATGGATCGAGTTCAACAGTTGGTGGAAGGGTAAGAATAGTGATGCTTTTGAGCTGATTAGTTTTTGGTGGTGATCAGGCGTGAGTTGGCGCGAGGAGGCAAAATTTGAGATGTTTTGGTTCCTAGAAGAAAGGAATGGTTGAGCTTTATAAATAATCAGATTTCTAATTCATTACAACGTGAGCTGATTCAATGAAGCGTGAGGTCACGGTTTTTCCCTATGTATCGAAATTCATCAGAATATGGGGCAGGCAGATGGCTGAAAGAGTATGCGAAGTAGTCTTGGAATTGACTGTTCCCTTACGTGAGTGGATGTGAGTTGGCTTGACGTGACGTGACGTGACGGGACTTGAGTCGGGATGGATCGACACCAAATTATGGGGATAGATAAAGTACGTAGACTTTCAGCTGTTATTAGTTTTTCAACTTGAGGAAGGGTGAATCAACATGAGATCAGCTTTTTTTGTAAACGTTAGTTCTCTCACTATATCTAGAGTAATACTTGACAGATTGACTCGAAATTTCGGGGAGTGGTAGAATGAGTAGGTTTCTAGAGTTGACTGATGTTTGAAGTCGATTGAACATGAGGTAAAGTGCGTCGTGTAATTTTAATTTATAATTCGAAATATGAATTTTAAAAACGAGTGTAGTCAGCCTCCGAACCGAAGAAGGAGGAGAAGAAGAAGAGTTGGCCATCCTCGAAAGCATGTCGAACGTGAGGAAGTATAATTTGACGTGAGGTCGTCTTTTTTTGAAAGAACCGTCTGAAATATTATTGTTTTTTAGAGCTGTTTGAACGTAAAATGACCTGATCTCACACGATTCCAAGTTTTGAGTGATGGTAAGAAGATGAATTACGCGAGGTTATGTTTTGTATGATACTTGATAAAATTTAGGATAAGTGGAGTTGGTAGAACTTTTGAATTTTATAAACATTTTTTATTGTGGTAAAAAAATAAATTAACATTCCCTAAAACACTATAATTACTAATTAGTAAAGTCCGCTTTTAAGATACTCTAGCATCTTTCTAGTTAGTTAATGCAATTACGCAGAGGAAGAGGTGAAAACCGCAAAGCGCGAAGTCGGTTAACAATAACATCCTCTTTTGATCACTTCAAATCATACACTGCAACACGAAGTACCTACACTACAGTAAAATACATCTTCATGTAGGTACCTAACTCATGTGCCTATTTATGTATACTTAGGTATATTGGCACGAGCGTACCACTAATTTTAGTCAGCGCTATTAAATCGAGTCCAAGTTGTTATTATTAATATGAACGTTGGGTGTCTTTCAATGAATGTTACTCGTACACTCGTTAGTTGTTAGTTGTTCGTCGTATAGATACAATATTTTCGTAACTAACATAACATGGATGGTTCTGTGTCTCGTTCTGTCGTTTTCTATTTGAATCTACTAAAAGTATACCGTAGTATTCATCACTTTGCTTATTAGTAGGGCTAAGAGTTTTCTGCAACTGCATTTTTACATTTTTTTTTCTTTTTTTCATAATAATAGATAGGTAGCACATATTCGAGTTTTTTTTTTTTTTTTTTACGAATCATGGAGTTTTGAATCGATTGGTATAATTTAATTCACGCATATTTTAGCATATTTCGGTCAAAAATGCAAAATTACATATAAGATTATTTCGCATGCAATACCGCGTATATTTGAGATGTTTAGCGCGTATTAAAAAAAAAAAACCAACATCATTTTATTGGCGTAATTTTTATGAATTTTTGCGAATTCCTAATGCGGAAAAAATTAGGTACCTTTCCAAAAAAGAGGGTAAAATCGAGATGTTTTCATTTGTGATTTGGGTACTGAGATTTGAACAGGGAAAGCGTGACGCTAAACGCATTTTTAAAGGAAACAGACCTTCGATTTTCGTCGATAATTTAAAAAGAGCACCTTGTTATTACTGTTAGTTGCTGAATTAATGTTGAAACGAATTGTTCTTTTTGCTGTACATCAAAACCCCGTGCATTCTGATACCCAGCATGACGATGCAGTTTTATAGCGCATAATATTCATTGCACATAAATTGCCATTTGATTTTTGAGAAATTTATAACAACGAGTGTGTCATGTATAGCGGTAATGAAGGAAAAGAAAAAAATAACAAAAACAACAACAAGAATATCAAACAAAAGTAGGCAAAGCCTATAAAATCGAAGAAAGCAAACCAAATCAGACTCTGACGATGACGATAAGATTAAACCAAATGGAAAAGTTGCGAAACGAAGCGAAAAGTATAACGAAACGAAACAAAAGGAAAGGAAAGGAAAGGAAAGGAAAGGAAAGGAAAGGAAAGGAAAAGAGAAGAAAAATAAATTTTTATCGCGATATAAAATACTGCGGTCTGATATTTTTCGCAGAAAATGGCATCTGAAATGAAGTGCCGCTACCGAAGAGGAAAATAAGAAAAAACAACGTTAAACGATGGCAATGCGTGCGTGCTTATACGAGAAGAAAAACGTTGATAATGTGGTTATTTGTGTTGTACAGCACGTGAGTCGAAATTTAGAAAGGGAGCGCTCTTACGGCTCAAATGTGTATTACAAAGTATTGTTTTGATGAGTCGTGTATGTGGAAGCAATAAGCTGAGGAAAATGGCGCCATATTGAATTCAATGAAGACGTTGTACGTTCGAGCGCAAAAACTACTCTCCAGGGAGTAACATTTTATCGCTCCTTTTTAGTGGTTCGTAAATTTTTTCTCATTCCACCTTAACCAACTTTCTCCTCGAAACTAATTTCTTACCTCACGCCTACAGTAATACATTTATGAACAAATTTCCAAGTTGGCTATCTAAAAAATAAGTAAGTACGTATTGTTTTCAAAAGTATACGAATTGACTAGCTTCTCGCACTACATAGGGGTAGATATACGTCTGCGTGGCTTTAGCTACGACCTGTACGAGCCAGTAGGCAGTATACGATACATGGTATTGGCTATAGGCTATATAATTATATGGATAATACATATAATCATAGCACGGAGGTACGCACTGTCAACGATATTAGTGGATTAATGCGACTAATGAGTAGCGACGAGCTACCATACCTACATTTTTATTTATATAAAATAATACTTTTACTCCATAATAAATAATACGTATAAATATGCGTACCTATAGGTATACCCTATACCTTCTGGTTAAGTTAAAACAAAGTGAAGTAAGTAAAATATGTACTATTTAGTAAATAGTAAACGTTTTCATTAAAGCCTCACTCAGCTAGGCAGTTTGTCGAATTTACCTATGTTTTTATAGCTCATGGTTTTGCGTAAACAGAAACGCCAACGCGTATCTGCGTGTACTTATTTATTTAACATATTTATTTTACTTATTTATTTATTTATTTATTTATTTATTCATTCGATCGTTCGATCATTCATTCATTCATTCGTTATGGATAGAAAGAAACAAAAAGAAGTCTGCGGACCCCTGTGAAGTTTGCGAAATCGGCAAATTTACTTTGTATGCAGCACTCCTGTGCCAATATATGTACGTAATAAAGGCACGATTTTCACACATACATACATGCTTCGGAACCAACATATAGTAGTGCACTTACACACGCGGTACGTGGGCTACCTTGTACCCAAGTCCTACGTTCAGGTGCTATAATTATAGGTACTTCTATTTACTACGTATACTAAGTATACTTATAGGTAGTGGGTACGCATCTAAAAAATTGATGGAAGCAAGCACATATTTTTAACGAATTGGAGATGTTTTTGCTTTTATTACTTCACAATCATACAGCCCTATAAGGCTAACTACACCTGTCAGTATCGTTTTCCTCGTCCACCACTCTTGTACGCGCAAAAAAACGCCTTACCTGCTACAGCATGACGCTGGTTCGACATTTTACAGTGTATTTTAAATTGAACAAATAAATAAATAAATAAATAAATGTACGTATATTTGAGCGCCTCCTTACATAATTTGTCCGCCAATTACAAAGGGAATACTTAATATCGATTACAAAAAAAAAAAAAAAAAAAAAAAAGACTTCTCAAAACTTGGAAAGTAAGGTATCTGTAGTATAAATTTCCTTTCGTCCTCCTCCATAGCTCCTGCAGCAAATTTTGCCCACATCCCATCCTGTATATAAAACTAAAACAATTTCTCCCCTCAGTCCCTGCGTAACGCATCCCCTAAATTCCCTTCTGACTTTATAATACTGATGCCTATGATTTTATCTAAAGAGCAACCAAATTCTGAACGTAAAATGTTATATGTTTTCTTGAATTTGGTTTTTGGACAATTATTTTAATTTTACTCAATGAACGTGGATGGTAAGGTAAACTTTACCACATGCAGAATATCGCGTGAACAAACATGACTGCACAATACACTTTAGTTATTACATATCGAGCGAGGAGTTCTTCACAATTATGATCAATCATAACTCATAAGGATAATAGATATTCAAAATGTCTTTAGCATCAGAGATGTTTTAAAAATTTATTAAATCGGATCTTTTGAGGTAGAGGATATCAGCCCACCGCAAAGACCTGCGCACGGCGCAGATAACGCTGGAGGCAGCAATTGGCACTGAAACCCACCAGAGGCGAGTATGGTACCAGAAAGGAGGACGAAGCAGCGGCTGAACTTCCGATGTGGTGTAACTTAGGTGGGGGCGCACACCTGCCCAAAGAAAACTCGGGGGAGATGTAGGTCGGCTGCCAAGGTGCCCCTACTCGGTTGGATGTTCCCAACCAAGCAGCGTCTTGTACGGTAGAGGAAATTTCCGCAAAAAATAAAAATGAAAATAAAATAAAATAAAAATACAAATGCTGCAGTTGTTCGTGGTCAACAGTCAAGCCAAGTCCATGATAAGTGATAACCGAAGATAAATAGAATACCAAGTTACTTGACTCCCTAAAGAACAATGTAATTAGCTCAAAAATGATGGCCAGTCGCGCAACAATCGAGAAGACACATCTTTGATTGACGGCTGAAGTAACAACCAATGATCGGTTCAGTCGTGTCACCCACAAAATTCAAATTGACCAATCAAACTTGAGACTAGATCACAGTGCTCGTATTAGCGGTGAATGGGCGCATAATCATTTAACCGGGCATAACGCATTCCGGGGCAGTTTTCGGGACGTGTTTTACAAATACATGGAGAGCAGATTTTCCTGATTTGTCTCTTCCAAAAAAAAAAATATATATATATTATATATTTATCGGAAAATACAAAATAAGAATAGTACAAAAAGCACATGAAAGTACAAATTAATAAGCACCTATTACCTATAATTTGGAGGAAAAATTTGGGCATTAAAAAATGATAATGAGGAGAAAATACTATAAACAAAAAAAAAATATACTTTGGCTGATTTGTTACATATACATATAACACTACATAATGTAATAACGAGTTGGTACTGGGTACTGATAGTATCACGTCAATAGAATATGAAATATTTTTTTGTGATTCATGAAGAAACAACCCCCCGAAACAGTGGCGGCGCTTTAGGTTTCGCCGGATGAGCCCGTGCAACCCAGGAAGCAATATTGGTCCCACCCTGACTTTTTCTTCAACTTTTAGAGAGCAGTAATTTGGTATTCTATAAAATTTTGATGGTAACTTTTAGAGCAACAAACGTATAGAATACCATCTGTGCTGCGGAATGCATACTCATCAGTGCCGTACACTGTGGTCATTGTAAGTAAACAATAACATATTCATAGGTATTATCAATTTTTCATAAAATGTCGTTTTACAAGTTTGTAATGTAGGTAGTTCGAGTCTGTAACGTAATTCAATTTTAAAAAATATTAATTATTGAATAAAAAAATGGTAAAATAAATTGACAATAATATTACGTTTTTTTACTTAACGCGACCACAGTGCACGACGTTGATGAATATGCAATCCGCAACACAGACAGTACTCCGTTCTGCAGATACGCATAATGCTCGTGTAAATGAGTAAATCAACGAGTATATCGGAAAGCACTATGCTAGAAGCATATTCCTTATTTAACTTGGCATTAATGAATACCTACCACAACAGAAACCAAAACACTACAAAAAAAAAAAAAGAAAGCGCAAAAACTAAAGAAAAAAAAAACATCTGTACGCGCATATTCGAAATGTAAAAAATTGATAAGATAAAATTAAATGACGAGCAGTTTAATTTGAATAAAGGCGCTCTTTAGACAAGTCATAAGCTAAAGTTTAAAACGGTTAGTCGGTTATAGATGTCGTTAAAGGTAATTCCGCTTTCGCGCGCGGCAGTAATGAAAATGAGTCAGGGTTTCTTAAACCTAGCATCCTATTCTGAGGACCGAGAACAGAGACAACGGGTAACGTAAGAAAATCTCCGGGCACAGATCTGCGAAGTCGCAAATTCTTTCCTTGTTCTTTATTTAGTGTATTTTGATAATTTCTGTGACGTGAAAAATAAATTTTACTTCCCATCTTCGAAAAAGAAGTAAAGAAGTGTGCCAACCAGTGGCGTAATCAAGGGGAGGGGGGCTAGCGGGCTAAAGCCCGCCTAAAAAAAATTATTCGAAATTTCAAAAATCAATTAATTATTAAACGTATACGCGTAAATTGCGGGAAAAAAATTTAGTCGTTTTATCTTGGGTGCCGTGGTAGATTTGAATTCCTGTAACAACAAGTACACCGGAAAGGTCTTTTTCAACCTTGAGACAACGTAGAACGTATCGGCGAAATCGTTTCAATGAATTGGGGCTACTAAAATGCTCTTCGGCTAATCGCCGTAACTGCCGACGCGTGGTCTTGAACATTTTAGCGAAAAATCATCGAAAATTATATTTTGTTCTATAATATTTCAATATATTTCATATAGAGAGCTCGCAAATGGCTCATTTTAAAAATATTGAAATGCAAAATGATTAATTTTTCTAAAGTTATTGTATCGATTTACTTTTGGAATTAATTTTGAAAAATGATTTGTTTACTTTGCTATGAATTTTCTCAAAAAGTAAATCAATAACAATTATTTTTTTAAAGTGAAACACATTCAGAATTTTATGCTATACTTTTTCTTGAGATATTTGCAAAAAACTAAGCAAAAAGTCGAATTTATTTTTAGTAATGGAGCTCATTCACAGAGGGTGTTCTAAAATGAATTGGTTTTATTAAAATAACTCGAGACTCACATCGATGGCAATAATGTTTTAAATTTGAATCATGTATAAAACATCGAGCTTTTTCGAATGACCTGTTTCCGAACACTTTAACTCAATTTTTATCCTAGATATTAATAAAAAACTTTCTGGCTCCTTTTTCAACATTTATGAGTGAAGGGGAAGGGGCATCTATGTATTTTTAATCTATGATACAACTCATTTTGTAATTTTTCCAAAAAAAATGTACACTTCATGAAAATAGGTGGGTATCAATTGGAGTTCGAGCCTGCTTTTTTTTAGCCCCCTCCAAAAAAAAATTCTGGTTACGCCACTGGGGCCAACTGATGATAACTGATATACTACGTTCCAATGCCTTATGTGTATGTTTACATCGCATCGGGCACTACGTATACTCGTACTTGAGTTGAGCACAACTAAGTCCGCATGTTACGGATATTTGCGCGGCCATTAACGGGCGAGACAAACAGTCCTAGACAAGTAATGTACATGCATAATTATACCTTAAATTATGCATACTCGTAATAGGTATATTCGCAGGTTATATATAAAACATAATATACGTATTTAAAAGGCATCACCTAGCATATGTAAGGTATCTCTTAAGATAGTCTGCACCATTTATAAAACGACACGTATTCGCTCGTTGCGATAGTACTTTACAAGCCAATTTAAAAGTCACATTTTATTTATTTATTTAGTTTTTTTTTTTTTTTTTTTTTATTATTATTTTTAACGACCGCTGCCGACTTGCTTTTCGTGGGAATTTTATTGTTTTATTGCTGCCACTTTTTCTACTACCCAGCCGCTGATGCAGTCAAGTCCGTAACGATTGTAATACAGTACACATCAAACAAACAGAAAAAGGTAGCAATTTGTTCGTCTCGTACGCGATACGATGTGCCTCCTACTGGGCTTGGTCTTTTCTCTTTCTCTCTCTCTCTATCTCTATCTCTATCTATTTTCAAAAGAGAAATTCGTGTCGTAGTAAAACTACAACAATAGCTTATTTAATATTTAGCTACTCATTGTCGGAGTTGCAGCGTTATAGCTTATTAATACTTACGTCTTATTAGGCAATCGTGTGTAGGTCTAGGTATCTAATTTATTTATAATACTCCACCTATGTATGCCTACCTAACTACTAACTATACCTATATACACGATACGCATTGTGACTAGACTAGACGTCTGATGCGTGTATAATTGTGCATACGTATAAATCAGCATACCTAGGTATGATCATAGGTACACAAATAGATAGGTATACCCACGCTCAATATAAATAGAGTCATTCAGCGACGTACAGACAGCACGACAGGTAAACGCGACTAACTAACTGAACATGCTCCGCAAAATATACGTATTACTTGAAGATTGATATAGTACCACACACCTAAATTTAAATTTATCTACGCAGGTATGCGGTATGGACTTAAATTCAATTCAGAATTGATAAAAGTAATTACTTAATAGGTAAATTGAAAAAAGTAAAAAATTCGATTTTTTTATTTATTTTAATTTTCAAGGGCTGGAAATATTCCAGGGCTCCAGTGCATGTACAAAAACAGTATTTGCTACATGTCGCAGCCAAGAACGTATATCTAAGTTAGGTGATGCATGCATACACATAGATTATCATAGATAAATATTTTATCTCTAAATGTTTGCAACTTATTTTATTCATAGTATAAATCTTGGTTTTTTCTTATTGTCGTTTACAGTTGCACGTCGCGTCGAACATGTTGCCAAGTACATATGCTCGCATTCAACTTGCATTAATAATACTTTAATTTAAATTCATCGTATTATACTCGTTATGAACCAATTTTAAAAGGAAAGAAACAACAAGAACAAGAATCCAACGAGTAGGTATAGGTAAGGGCGTAAGTGTTCAGTAAAGCTCGCAGGACTACAGTTTATATACACTCTTGTATCGTAGTAAGTTATTATTACTCGTATTTTTACGTTAGCTGCTGATTCGAGGGTTTCTATTTCCGATATTCGGCAACGAGTAACAGCTTGCTATTTCCGCGAATATGCGTGCGTGTGTGCGGGGGTGCGTGTATCGTACGTAAGTACTGTGCGGCGTCCTTTAAGCCACGAAATGTGCCACGAATTTGGCATGTAACAGTTGCCGATAGCCCATACTATGTCGGCGAATAAATAAAGAACCGAGGGTTTTTATTTTTTACTTTTTTTTTTGGTCAGCGCCGCTCTACGAAAAAAGTTTTTCTCCTTTCCGCATCAGTTTGTCTTTCTCTTCACTTCATCCCATATTTATAAGTAGTTTCTCAATGATGAAATGCATATAATTATATTTGTCGAGCCATTAAATAATCTGGAATAAAGTTGAACAAAAATTAAATCTACTACCTTGTACCTATTCAATATTCATGAGGAACTTACTTTTGAAGAAAAAATTCTAGCAAATATTATTAGAACGCTGTCAACACTAGGTGTACCTACTAACATTCGGCAAACATGCCCAATTACTTCTTTACTTTCTATACCTTCCTTCCTTCCTTCCTTTCTTTCTTTTTTCCTTCCTTTCTTTCTTACATACATACATACTTTATTTACTTACTTACTTACTTACTTACTTACTTACTTACTTCTTTATGTATATAAGAGATTTTTTCAAGCCTCAGGTACTTGTCAGGAAGTCAGTGAAAGAAGAGTAGAGAGCGAACGAAAGAGAGAAAGAGAAAGAGAGAGGGAGAAAAAGGAAAAGAAAAGTAGAGAGCAAATCAACGTTAAAGACTCGACAATTGCGAGGCAGTTAACATTTTATTAAACCGTTCGAAATTGAGCGTTCCGATTAGCGCAAAGTACAAAATTGCTATTCAGAATTAATCCGAAGTTTAAAAGGGAACGTAGAGATTGTAACATTGGTGGTAATAAATCAAGCCAAGGGAGCAATCATGCCTGTGTAAAAGGGGTTCAATCATCCCCTTATGGAGTGCTGTCAGCCGATCACGCCTTTCTAATGACGCCTCTCTTAAAATCTGAAATAATATCCTCTCTTCTCGCTTCCCTTCTGATGCGACGCATCTGCGTTACTTTTACACGTTTTACACTTTACGGTTTGACTTTCACGCCATTGATTCTCTTTTTTCTTCCTTTTTTTTTTTTTTTCTATTATTTTTGTTTTTTGTTTGTTAACGTAGGTATATATACATACACACATACCTATATGTATTTATGTGTGTGTGACTGTATTAGGCGCGTCGTATGCGGGCGTTAATTAATTTCCTCCCAATGTACCATCTCATTTTCGCACTATTATTTACTGTCTGTCGTTTTAGTCATTTGTTTTCAACGATTGATTTTTTTTTGTTTTATCGCCGTACAGTTTTGTTTCAAAAAAATGCGATGCACGAAATCGAGATTTTTCTATCATATTTAAAAAAATATTATACTAGGCTATTACGTACCTAACTAGTATAACTACTGAACTTTCAGTATCTAGCACTTACATCATCAGTTAAACTATTGCATAGAGTAAATAAATGTCTATACGTAACACTTGTTAAATAATTAGTACATATTATATTCTCTTAAATATAAGGTATACTTTTTTTTGTGGTGAGGCATGGGGAATGCGGGAGCACTTATTCTATCGACTTGAGTCGTCTGATATAAGTGAGGGTCTAAGTGCGTTAAAGTATGTACGACTACGCATTAAGCACAGTGTCTCAGAGGAAATTTCAAGATTCATAAACAGGTGCAGGTATTACGTATTAGTGTCGGATCAATTTTGAGCTCAAACGTTATAACAAGAATTCACAAAATCAGTATTACAAATATCTTGCTCGATTCGCACTTAAAATATAAAATTAACACTAAAACTTAACTTTCCATCAAAGCATTAATTTAATAATTTTATTTTTCTCATTGTACTGAGTATTACGAAATACATATCTAGCTAATACGGTATAGCTAAGTGTGTATTCAAATAATTTTGACTGCCACCGCAGCAACAAACATTATGGCTGAATTTAGACTTCAACAAAAGATCTACGCCGCGTTTCGCATTATTATATATTATACATATATATATGAATATACGTAAGCAATATATTGTGGTGCCCTTGCATATTTTGAACTATGAGGCGCCCAGCCATATGCCGGGCACCACAAAGAAAGTGTCTTCTGAGGATTCCATATCGGGCACCGCAAGGTATGTACACCGTAAACTCCAGTATTTATAAGGGGTTTAATTTTTAATATAAAAATATAGTCATTGTGGTGCCCACCCCTAAAACTTCAGCCTAGGACCCAGAGTGGTGAGACGATCATTTTCTGATAGTTTTTAGCTTAAAGACCTTGTACATTGATAAACAGTAATTCGTAAAAATAATAATAAACTTGATCAACTAGAATTCCTTTTTTCAGACGATTGGAAAATAAACAACTGTACAATATACGAAAATAAGAATATAAAAAAATCAATCGTTTCGTACCCTGCAGTTTACAAAAAATCAGTGGCGCAACCAGAACTTTTTTTGGAGGGAGCTAAAAGAAAAGGAAGCACGAACTCCGGTTGATACCCACCCATTTTCATGAAGCTTGAAATTTTTTTTTTGAGAAAATTACAAAATGAATTGTATCTAAAATAACTGAATAGGTAGTTAAGTATAGGTATATAGCATTTAATGCTTGGCTTTAAAACTCATAACTTACGTAGTTTATATTCATTTTTTATTTGTTTATAAATTGAAACATTATAAAATGAAAAACATTAAAACAATATAAAATAAAAAAATAAAAAAATATATGAAACATATTGAAATACTGCAGAAGAAAATATAATTTTCGAGGATTCCTCGCTAAAATATTCAAGACTTCGTCGGCAGTTACGCCGATTTGGCGATGAACATAAATAGGAGCGCCAATCCATTCAACCGATTCTCCTCCATCGTAATTCGCCGATATGTTTTAAGTCGTTTCAAGGTTGAAAAAGACCTTTCCGGTGTACTTGTCGTTACAGGAATTCAAATATACATAAATGTACAATGGCACTCAAAATAAAACGACCAATTTTTTCCGCCCAATTTACGCGCGTATTTATGTTTAATAATTGATTTTTGAAATGTCAAAGACTTTTTTTTTTGGGGGGGGGGCTTTAACCCGCGAGCCCTCACCCCCTTGATTGCGTCACTGCAAAAAATTAATATGTATTTTCTAAAGACTCCAAGTCTAACATATAATTATTCATTTTTTCTTTTTTTTTTTTCCATGAGCTTTCGTTTATACCTAATAATTACTGTTTCTTTTTATCGATTGAGAAGCGGCAGAAATAATCGGCAATAACGATACTAATTATACCTAAGTTACAATACGAAACACCAAAACTTACTAAAAATTACTTATACGATTTTTTTCATGTTTGTCGTTAATTAGCTAGCTACGGATGAATAATGAGTATAATTTTGGAATATTTTTCATCAACAAAACGAATTAAACAATTAGTCCTTTAAATACCCACATGTATATACACTCTCCTAATAGATGCGCGTCATGGCATCATTGAATGCGATAAAAGAAAACAAAAAAAAAACAAGCATAGATACCTATACGTATGTTATAGGTATATCTATTAAAGCCTACCTAATATAAATTAACGATCTATACGGATTGGAATCAACAGTTTCATGTATATTTGGTATAAAGTTGAATCGAAAACACTTCCAAAGAGATGTTTGCTTATCTCATCTTTGGTTGTATACCTGTTATGGCCATGTTTTTCAAATTCATTAATTCATTACAGACGTAAATGGTTGGGATTCGGAATTCGGATTATCATTATGTAGTGGAGCTGCGTGCGCGATTAGCTTATAGGTTAGGTGTTGGCTAATTTTTTTAACTTACAAGTTGAGATCGTTGATAAAAAGACTTTAATTCTCATATGCATAAGCTTACTTACCTACAGTCGTATACACCTATACAATTTATAGTAAATATTCCTATACAGTATATATTTGCGCTGCGTAAGCGGAGTTATACATAGGTAGTATTAGGTCTTGATAGTCTATACCAGCTATCACTATGACATAGGAAGAGTGGACAGTAAGCAATGGTTCATCCGTTCTATCGTTGATTGTATAATTTCAGCGATTATCGATTGTAATTTGCTGAAATTTAAGCAAAACATCTATACCAACTGCGCAAATTTTTAATTTAAAAAAATGTAGGTATCGAGTTTGAAAGCAAAGTGGTTTTAATTTTTTTCCTTTCAGTATAGGTATATTTTCAAGTTATGTGCGAAGATACAATGAAATCGCCGAGAACCTTTGGCACGCGGTATTTGTAAAACAGCCTAATGATGCGCCAAGCCTGCGGCGGCAAGTTACAAAACACCAGGAATATTTATGTAGGTTTTAATAATGTGCGCAGGGATTCAAAATTCGAGTAAGTAGTATATAAAGGAGAAGGATGAAGAATCGAGTGGATGACCTGCAGTACTTGCTGGCATGTATAATAAGCATAGTAGTACATAGATTATGGTATTTATGGTATATAGGTAAGCAATTAATTTAGTTGCTACTTTTAAATACCTATATATATATAGATGCATGCATCAACAGCGTAGCTGCCGGTAATGTGACGGTAAGTGTAGGTAGCTATGACATGTGAGTGTGTATATATTAATATACGACACGTACTTATAATTATACGTAATATCCGGGGGTGAAACTAAGGGGGTATCGAAGGTCAGAACACCCCCCTCCCATATTTTCGTCAACGAAAAATTCGGCAGATTTGATTATTTTTGTCGGCAATTTCAACATCTAAGCTCCGAAAAATAAGATAAAACTGAACAAAAATGATGAAGATATTCGAAGTTTCGGACTCGTTCGTCGTTGCTAACTTAATAATTTTGCCGACTACGCAATGCCGAATTATCACTAATTTATCCAGTAGAAAACATTTAATTTCTTCTAATTTTTCCAGACTCAGTTTCTTGAAATATCGTTCGATTTCTTCTTCATAATCAGGTTGTTATGCGGGCATTAGGGAATAAGAATGGTGAATATGGCCAGGAGCCTCTTTATTTAATTTTCTTTACTATGATGACGCTTCAGCACAATTAATATGAAATCGGTATTTTTAGATGTCCCCTTGACCCCCGAACCACGTGGAATTTTTTCAGATTTTTCACTCGAGTACGCCATGTTTAAAAATAGCTAAAACTGATAATGGTTCCAAAAAAATATCATTAAATGCGAGAAAATCAACTTTATAGGCCTACCGGTAGCTTTTGAAAACAAGAAGGACTGCTTAGTGTTCATCTTTTAAATTAAGCTACATATCTCTTCAGCAATTGTTATTTTAATATGTATCTTTTGAAAAAATCGACGTAATCGTTATAATTTGTTATATTAGGATAAATGGGTATTATCGTTCTCGCTTCATTGTTTTTTCCATTGCACACAAATACCTACTCAATAAACTGTCGATTGCAGTGATGTAATATAAAAACTGAGTCGGCAAAATTAAGGGTATTCCACCCCCAGCCCCCAATACATATATCAGCCTAGTTTCGCCGCTGGTAATATTTATGTATAGCACACAGCCTCAGGTATCGCATATGAAGGGCATATGCAGTACACCTATACGTATATCATCTACTCGGCTGCATTGTAAATGCGCGATAATGCGTATTAAATGGGTATATTTATTAAAATTAGGTACTCACTGCTGGCTAAACGATCTCTCCATCCGATCGGATTGCTAATCAGTCCTTGCAGTCCAGGCCAATAAACTGGCGATCTGGAGGTGTAATCTGCTAAGCTATGTGTCGGATGTTTGGTACCGTTGTGCTGGTGGAAGTACGAGGCAGCGGCCATACCAGCGGCCGCAGCCATACTGGCCGCCGTCACACTGTTGAACGTTCTGTGCAGAGCCGAAGGTCTGGATAGTATGTGATCGATGCCGTGCGGATTTCCGGAACCGCTGTTCGATTTCATTTCAGTCATCGAATGCAGAGCGGCCAAAGGCGGACTAGCCGATGACACCTCCAAAAAGTTGTGTAACATCGGAGTAATCATATTAGACTGCGACGAGGATTTACTCGAATCCTGTGAGTCCGTAGACTCGCTTTGTAAATCCGTGCAAGAAGCCGTGATTGATGGAAACACGAAACGCGCCGATGGTAACGTATTGAAATCAATTTTGAAACTCGCTTAGCACCGAAAGTTACCTACGCGCAGATTTTATCTGCAGCAGTAATTCGCTACGGTACCCGCGGCTACTCAATTTCAACATATACGCTCTCGCTGTCGCTGTCAATGAACGAGGCCGCATTTCAACATTTTAACCAATATCACTACCGATATCGCTGATGTACATAAGTACAGTATCGGGCAACCGCCAATTGGCGAAGCCGATTAGGTATACCTACTATTATTAGCTACCTATACGCGCGTTAGATAAACCGAAGTCAATATACGCCGAGCGGAAAAAAGCTAGGAAGAGGAAAACTCGAATCAACACGCGTATATGCCGCGAGTATTCAATAATCTCGATCAATATGCAATTGCGCAGTTTGTGGACATCTCTCTCTCTCTCTATAGGCGTAATTATGTGTACTTATATATACATAGGTACATAGGTATATATTGTATATGTATGCTATCTGTGCAGTGTTTAGATGTACCTTGTAGAGTAGTATATGTGCACACGTATCAAGTCAACATTTCCATCGTACATTGGCGAATTACGTACGCGTTGGCCGAATTTTAAATCATCGACAGCAGCATAAAATATGGTGTTACAACATCATAATTAGGTACTCGAGTACTGCTGTCCTATTCCTCTACTGGCAGATGGCTATATGCATTTGTTGCGTACGTATAGGTGAACGATGTAAAACGCGCGAACAAATGAAAAAATGAAACGAATGAACGATCGAACGAACGAACAAACAAACAAACAAACAAACAAACAAACAAACAAACGAACGAACGAACGAACAAACGAACGAACGAACGAACGAACGAAATAACGCACGAATGAACGAAAGAACGAACAAACAAGTCAGGTTTTTAATTACTTGCGTCAGTAAGATCGGACACGGAAAGTAGAAAACTAAATAATAAATAAAGTACGTAAGGTACGTGTATTAATGATGCCAATGCCTAATACGCAGCACGACGTGTAGGTATTTTGTATCTATGTGTTAGTTATTAATAGAATTAGATGGTAAAGGTTGGTAATTATATGCGTCTTCGTTGTAGGCATAATATTAGCAACATAGCTAAATATAAAACGATCGCGTTATCACGAAAATCACGAATCATTTTAACGTATCATCTTTCAGCGCGTCACACACGATAATAAAGGTACGTTTTACACCTCGTGTTTTAAGTTGCCGGGATTAGACTGAAACTCCTCCTTCGCGACACGCTATTGGTGTTCGTGGATACCGCCTCTGCGAGCCGAGTCTATGGGAAAGCACCCGGCAGCTGTTAATCAATTACTACTCAACTGAACTTGATTTTAATGCTTTGTTATGATGTTGTTAGAGTTTAGAAGTGATTTTCGCCGCTGTTAGTATTGATGTCCCGACAAATGAACCTATCATTTTACCGTACCCTTTCCTTTCCTTTCCTTTCCTTTCCTCCTCTCTTCTCCTCTCCTCTCCTCTCCTCTCCTCTCTTCACCTCTTCTCTGTATCGGCCGTTTCAGCCGCGCCGGTCACGTTTACTTACTCATCGGTGCCTGCCGCCGTCATACTTCTCCCATTAACCCTATCTTTCATGCTCGTAGTAACAGTAAGTATAATGTTTTCTTCGCTACTCGATAAACTCCATTAAAGCATTAACGAAGTAATTCTCTAATATAATTTCATAAACCGCCCTTATTTTTTCAAATAATATTGTATACTTATACGTACATGTAGATGCTGTAGATATAAATATGTATATACTTTTCATATCTTTACCGCTGTCTACCTATACTTATTTCCTAATATGCGCGCATTGCATAATAGTTATACCTATTTGTGTAGACGGTATTATATTAAAATCTCATCACCTCATCTACATCTATATATTTATATCTAATATATTCTACGTATTATGTATCAAAGATATCAATTTGCATCCAAAAAATATTTTTCGTCGCAACAATATACCTCACTTTTTGCCAGTACTTCCGATTTCGGAGGCACTTCAGCATCACCGCGCGTACATATTATGTATAGTGTTAGTTGACCAGCTTGCATGCTCATGTAGGTCTGTATAGGCAATTTCTTGATTGGTGGTAATTTCGATCCCTGTATGGAAATTATATACAAACCTAGAGACGCATTTATTAGAATTTTTCCGCCTGTGGGCAGTAAATTATTGTCACCTCTCCCCACCCCCAAGAAAAAATTAAAGAAAATTTTATGCTTGTTGTTAAAAAAAAAAAAAAAAGTTTATTTTGGTACATAGGCAAAACTTTCAAGTTAGAATGTAAGCAGCTATGCAGCGTTATTGGAGCTGAGTTTTTAACCAGAACTCGGAAATAACGTTGTTAAGCTTTTCATGTCGATCTATAAAGGCCACAACCAATACCAAGTCTATAAACTTCTACCCAATCTTTTCCAAAAACCACTTAAGAACTTAAATTTAGAACAATACAACATAAATATAGGTATATACTGAACACATATTTTTCAAATAAATTATATTTACATAAGATTCCTCAAATTATTCTCAAATTTTCACGATCCGTTATTATTGGTCCATTTTGAGTGTAGCGCCGACAGGTATTCATGAAATTCGTTCAAAATTTGGTGTGAGACTCTTCTTAAAAATACGAAAAAATAAATTTTTTGTTTTATCCAGCATAAAGTTCAAAATGATGAATGCAAAATGGCGTATAATCAAAATTTGAGCAGAGCTCGAAGAGCCTCAAATTGCTGAAAATATAATTAACATTTAGTCATTCGATTGTTGGGAATGAGATGTGTATTATATCCAAAATTTACTTTCAAGCCTGATATTGGAGAGGAGAAGGAGGGGTTATCCGCGAGAGGTTCGAAATTTATTATTGAGGTGACATATAATAAAATCTGCTCAAGTGACTAACCTATTTCCATTCTACTTTCCAAAGTGCATTTGCAGAGGAGTTGGAGTAAAAAACCGCTTTTGGGGAGGAAAAAAAGGTCAAACTTCGTGTGCAAGAGTTATACTTAGTTTATCACCAGAGTATGACCACTTTAATTCAAGACGTGAGGAAAAATATATACATATATATATACACTGTGTCTAACTGATTTTAACACACCCGAGCGCAAAATTCCCTTTCATGAAAAAAAAATCAGCTATTTCATTTTGTTTGACTTCATTATGACGTAATGAAGAATTCAAAAGACTATAGTAACTTAAATTCTATGATTAAATAATTTTTTACTGCGGTTATTTGATTGATTTACCTGCATTTGGAATGAAAGGTTGAAAGCTTATAAAACATTCATATTAATCTTTGTAAATTATGGATTGAAATCATGCAGAAACAATTATTATTTTATGAAGTAATTTTTTAATCCCGTAAAAAGGAGTGAAAAGAAATGTAGTAACGAAAACTTTCTTGTGGATGAAGAGAATTAGGCGCTTGGGGGTGTTGAAGCCATTTAGACACGCTGTATAATTGTATAATTATACCAAAAAGTTGGACATTTGCCAAATGATTTCAAATGGTCTAAAACTCAAACATTATACTTTTTTTTTAACCATCATCATAATACGTTTCACATTTAAAAGGCAGAAGAAAAAACCAAAATTTGCCGCCCCTGCAGTTTTGTCGCCATGAGCAGCTGCCCACTCTGCCCATGGCTAAATTCAGCGCTCTATAAACCAGTTAACATGGTAGTATCACTAGATAGCGCCACTATGGAAAACATGTGGGTAAGTGCTATTTCAATTTTCTTCCACATATTTAGTCCTTGATAGATCGCGTATCTCTCTTCTCTCTACATATTAAAATTAAAATGAAATCGATTTTGAGATGCGCAGGGGCGAGAATTGAGGAGGCAATCCGAGCAATTGGGTCATGAAGCGGTCGGGGGCGGAGCCCTCTAGTTATCATAAATATTGGAAGCGAAATGCTCCGTATGGTGCATCGAATGGAAATTGATACCATAAGTAGATAGATTATACATTATATGTAAATACAATGAGTATAGTGTATCCCTAGGCATAGTTATACTTACTCTCAGGGGCGTGCTCCGGATTTTGGGGGCCCGGCTCCAGCGCGATGTAAGGGCCTTTTTCGATGCAGGCCCTATCCCCCGAAAAAACTTAAAAATTGCTTTTAGCATCTACGGGAACATTTAGACTGCGAGTCTCATCTTTGGGAATTATGCGTCGTGCGCCCTCTTCACTTTTCTTTGAAAAATTAGGATCATTTATTTATTTTGAATTTTCGATTCAACGATTCAAGAAAAAAATTTATTTCATTTTTATAAATTCAGCAGGTATCACGCACGTGATATATGAATCAGTGACGTGCCGAAGACATTTTTCAGAGGGGAAGGGGGAAACGAAAAATTACCAACTTGTATCGTGAAATTTTACCAACTTTTGGCCTTTTTTTTTTCTGCTCTAAAAAAATTAGATCCTAATGTTACATAGAAAGTTAGAACGAAGTGCATAGAAATTACCTCTACGTGATAACTGATAAGTTAATCTGATAGCTTTTCAACTGGAAGCATTAACAAAATAAAAAATTGTCAATTAAAATTCAAGTATCGTTGAACGCTTGATATTAATAATTGATGCAGGCAATTAAGTATAACGAAATGTCCACCACTTTCAGGGGGCTCTAAATTCACCAAAAAGTGGTTTTTAATTCCTGACTCCAAAAAGTAATGCAATAAAACAAATTCTATACGATGGATTTCCTATATCGAATGAACTATTCATTACACTTGAAAGCTTGAAAATTCAAACTAAGGGTGGAAAGGGTTGTTCAAAGTATCATGTTTTTCCATTTCATTAAAGTGTGCGCTAATGACTCATTACAACGTAGGTACAATTTTTTGAATACACTTCAAAATGAGGAAATAATAGTATTCAGTGCGGAGGACCTTTGGGGTTACGTTACCTTCCAAAAAACTAGGATTGGAGTATTGGTGCCAAGATAAAGGGCGGGGTCAGTGGCGACCAATCATATACGTACACATTATACCGATTAGGCACTTATTATGGGTACTATATATTGTAAAATGGGGCGGAAGTTCTTTGTTTATTCGTTAAAAGATTTAATAAATTGAACGTCACCGGCCCGTGATGGAAACGGTTCAGCTTTATTTTTATTTTTTTTTTTTGGCATTTATGAAATAGGTAACTGCAAATATGTTCTCTAAATAAATTTTTAAAAAAAGAAAGAAAGGAACGTGAATTCTTATAACATGAAAAAATTTCATATTCGCGTTTTCGTTCTTCATAATATACATCGTTTTAATAAGTATTAGGTAGATAGTAGGTACATACGAGACGCATTCGCTCTGGCTAGCGATTACAAACGTGCTGATAATGAGCCAACAAACCGAATGCTGAACGATCACTATGGTACGTAGTCTTCTTTGCGTAGACGGTAGAACGACCAATTTCAAAAACGACTTTTCTGTACACAAAATTTACTTTTGAAAGAGTTAAAATCAAGATATACACAATTACTACGCACTTGTAAATACGCATTTTCGACAAATTGAATTGCCGATGATGTTAAAATGTGCTACCCCTCATTAGGGTTGCACTTGGAAAGTGAAGTTGGGAATTTTTTTGCTCACCGAGCCCCATCAAAAAGTTTAAGCTCTCCAAAAAAAAAAATTTATTTGTGGCGACTTGTATCTGAAATTTCTTAATAAGGATAACGAGAAAATTCAAGTAATTTGGAATTAGGCTGGAAAGTTTTTTTTTTTTGTATACTATATATATAAATCACTCTTCATCGAAAGAGCTTAATATTCATTCATAACTGTAGAAGCGCTAATACCTCTCTAAGAATACGAACATTGCTAATTTCAGCGGGGAAAAAAATTAAAAATAATCGAATCTCTGGTTGAAAAATACCTAATTAAGAAAAGCATTTTTAAATTTGCCCTCACCTGAGGCTGGGTACTGAGTCAGATGAAAAGGTATTTTTGCAATATACCTACGCCATGCAGGCTATGTAGATATAGACATTCGATATGATGACTTGGATGGAGTTGGAACTCCATAGTAATGATGAAAGTATTTTTCAAAAACTTATTCCATTTTGAAAAATGAAATTTTGAAATTTGGTATTTTTTCTCAACAAAGAACTCGATTTCAAGTTTTATTTCCCTACAATTCGAATTTATGGGCAGTTTGCAATAACATATGTAGTTGAAGTTGACGGATTATGCAGGACTGTTTGTAGGTAACATGCGGTTTAAATTTGAATTTGAACATTGATGAAATCATAAAAATTTTTTGGAAACCAAAGCAAGAGGTAAACTTCAATGTGTTTTATTATTACTGTTTAATCAATAATCACTATGAATATTTCATATTAATGTTTATTTTTACGAGTATTATCTTTATTTTTTTGGAAAGGGAGGCGGGGGAAAATGCGGTAAAGCTAGCACTGACTGTAATCGTGATTACACCGATTACACTGAATAAGCGCCGCTGGCGCGGGAAAAACTTTCATCTAGCGAATGACACATTCAGTGGTTACTTATATGTTATGTTACGTTATTTTACGAATCGGGAATCGAAAACCACTTTTTGGTGAGGTTGGAATCCTATCTAGGGATTTGGTATCTTGCTCAATATCTGAGGAACGGACATTTTAGCATGTTATTCTTATCGGGCTAATCACACGCAAATAACGCAAAAATCAGCTTATTGGCAAATTTACCTAAATTATGTACAATAATTAGGTATCTAGATTGAATAAATGCTGGAATAAGCGTGTTTAGAAAAAGAATAAAAAAAATTTATGAATACGCAGCGCACTCTCAAGGAAAAGATAACTACTAGTAATAAACAACATCATCGTTCGTTAATGCTTATCGTTGAAAAAGGAAACGAAGGAGGGAGAGAAAACGTAGAAAAAAAAACATTTAGCAGCTTTTCGATTGGATTTTTTCCAACTCGGTTGTAATAAATTATATTTTCATGCGGCGATATTAAGAGCAGATTAAATTAAATATCGTAACATCAGGTTTCATCTCGATATTTCAGGGATTCTTAAAACACGCATTCCTGTTACTCTAATATCGTTCTGCAAAGATGAAAACGATAATATCGAGCCGAGTACGTAGACCCTGTATGTATATTGTGTACGTATAGGTATAGGTATAGGTATAGGTATAGGTATAGGTAACTGGGTATCACCTACACAGATAGACTAAAACAGCTACAACAGCTGTGCCGTGCCGCGCCGAATTATACAAAAATTATACAGAATGTTTGTGCGACACGAAAGGCGAAGGTTAGTACCGGTATACCTATCATAGGCAAAACGTGTAGGAAGGGACCTATTTATTTCAGGCTCCGATCAAATTGTACTCACTTAAATAATTATCGTATATGTTCTGGTGTTATATCTAGACAGTTCCACATTTCGAATATTTCTTGTGTATTGGTAGATATGTGATGGATGAAATAATTAATTATGCGTTGTTTGAGTATCCATACATCACACTGTACCTGCATCTGTATATTTAGCGTTAGACCATGTTATTTGTGAATATACGCATAAAGAAGAAAACTAGTTCCTTCATGTTCTCGTACAATTACGAATACGATTACATAAGTATACATGATATACCTACTTATTATATATCTGTATTACCATAAAAAGAACAAAATTATTAAAAATACTATACGAATATATAGGTATGTATGTACGCATATACATATTATAGCTATATAGATCAGTAGATGCATCTATACTAAATATAATTAGCTATCTACCGTGTATTAATTATGTTTACCTACTATAGCCTTTAGGTGCCTATATTCGTACGCAGAGTATATTACGATATTAGAATATTGTTGTCAGGAGGGAACCGCAGTCCGCATGACGTATGTTAAACGTTTATGTACCTTGTCTCGATGCTAAATAGGTGCAACATTATGTAATTTATTAAGAAAAATATTTCGTATATTCGCACGCATACATGAAGAACATAATATACAGATAGTATATTACGCTTAATACGCCCACGTGTATAGTGTATGCCTATTCTATATTAATTAAAAATATCTTAGAGTAGTCTATACGTCGTCGAAAATTACACAGTTACCTTAAAAATTCTTTCTCCGTGTGTACTGTGTATTACGAGACACGATTATGATGTACGCGTACATAGAGATAGACACACATATCAGTGTGTAGCTCCTAATTATGGACATATAGGTACGTAAGTAGGGGCATCAGGCATGTACGCTCGACAAATCTGGTATCTACAAATTTAGCGACGAATCTACAAGTAAATACCTACCTGATTTAGGTAAATAATCTGCGTATGTAGCGGGGCAATGCGCTAATTTGCAATACACGCGATATATTATATACGTAATGTGCTTTATAATATGCGTAGAATATATAGATAATCAAAGGACGTTGTGTAGTACTTTGAGAAACCGTACACGCTATAAGAAAATAAGCTTCATTTCGGTACAACTCGCAGTTTAGAACTTTTTAATATGAAAGTTTTTTCACGTTAGCATATCGTTAAAAGTAACCCCACGCAGTTGATACCGACCGTATATACGGGGGTGAGGTGCCACAATTCGACGAAGTCGTTTATAATTTTTTTTTTCTGCTTTCTCTCTTTCTCTTTCTCTCTCTCTCTGCATCAAGAGTTGAAAATATTTTTTCAGTCGTAAACATTCGGTAATGGAATTGAGTTCAATTTCTGCTTAAAGGTTTTTACGAGGCGACGCGACCGTTATAAATAACGAATTTATTAAATTGAAAATGCGTTTAAAAACTCTCAACCCAACCAGCAGCTACGGCTGGGTTATTTTCGCAAATTGGAAAATTTATACTCTGGCATCGGTCCCGCGCTCATTTTCTAACAAACTTGCTAACTCTAAGTAATTTGAAGAAGTTTGAAAAAAAAAAAAAAAAAAAAACACAAAAAAAAACAAATCATTTCTACAATTTGACGATAATAAGTGTTATTCATGATGTAAGGCACCGTGCAACGGCGCGCCGTGCCGCGTCGTCAAAGAACCAATTACGTATCGCGCGTAACACGTTCTCAGTACTCCTGCGAAGCTGTAATAGCAAATCTACCTATATCTACACTTATATGATGTTGTATAGCAGTATAACAGTATAGCGCTACTCATACGTAATACTCATTTGGCCATTAGCCATTATTACGTATGACTATCGTACGTACGTAAATAGCTAGTCTCAGCCATGTAAATATCAAGACCTACCCAAAGTACCTACCCACATTTAAGTATAAAGTTCCGATTGTGACGTATTCATACATCATTCGTGTTTGGGTTTCAGATTTTTAGAGGCTTTTTCCGAGAATGTTTATTTTCAGTTGAAAATTAATTTCGTAGTTTTCTCAGGGACGTACCGAAAGGGGGGGGGGGGGAGCGTCCCCTCTTTGGCTTTTGGAAAGTTGGTAAATTTGAAGTTTTAGCGTAAAGTTGGTGAACTTGATCACTTGCGCAGTATTATTACGGCTATTTTTAAATTTTTTGAAGACTAACAAGACTGTGACATCGTATTTAACATCTTATTTTCGTGGAGCAAAAAAAAAAAAAAAAAGTCAACAGTTGGTAAAATTTCATGGTATTAGTTGGCAGTTTTTGGTTTTTCCTCCTCCCCCCTACCCCCTGAAGAAGGTCCTCGGTACGCCCCTGAGTTTTCTTCATCGTTGCCGAAAACATTATTAATAAAATGCTACATTCCCAGCACTCAGCGTTCATCGTTACCGTTCTCGTCATGCGTTCTTCAATCGCTGAATACGGTGAATAGGTACTACGCTAAAAGTTTCATAATATGGTATCCATATTTACTTGTTTACTTTCTACTTTTTATTTTTTTAACGGGATTTCTTTACCGCAAACAATACTACCTGCCTGTGTACCGCTTGCTGCATTACTTCTAGATAGATAAGTGACCTCTCTACGCCCATTTGTTGGCGAAATATGGAAGATTCGTGAAATTTGCTGCTGTAATTTTCACTCCATAAGTCACCATTTGCCTTAACTCTCCAGCAAATCTTCTCCAGTTCCCCTCAAAATTTAAGTGATCCGCCATTTTAAACTTTATGGATGACACAAAAAATCAATTTTTTTGCATTTCTAAGAAGAGTTTCTCACCAAGTTTTGTGAAAATTTCATGAATACCATTCGGCGCTACGCGGTGGGAGGGAGAGATATATACACCAGAAAGTTGTACATTTGCCAGATGATTATAAATGTAAATGGTCTGAAACGCAAAGTTTGAAGATCCCACCCTCCCCTAACCTCCCTTCCCAAATTAGGTTGGGTAATATGTAGCTATCGTTCTTTAGTCAAGAACTCTATCTATCTATCTATCTATCTGTCTAGTCTTTTTCATCGATGGAACCCAGCCTCTGTGATCCACTCTTCCAGCAGTTGTTTCTACCAAATGCGAATTTCCCTCTTCGAGGACGGTGGCTTTGATTCTTTCATCTCCTGGAGGGCCCTTCTGAATCGGGCAATGAGATCTAAATGCGGTGCAACCACCAGCACTAGTGCGACTTTTAATGAGACGTTACAGCACGCTGCTTTGTTGCGAATCGCAGCCCGTTGATGGACATTATAAGTAGGTTATTCTGGCAGCTCCGGGTCTCTGCGCCACTTCTCCATGCTGGCGCGCTGTATAGGAGGACCGAGATCACCACCTTGGCCAACAATCTTCTCCATGGCTCCCTTGGTACCCCCTCCCCCTCCCCCAGGTTTGGCATAACTCTTCCTAGGTTCTTAGCGACGTCTACCTACTTACCAGCTGTCTTCAGGACTACAAAATAGTTGAAAATGGGAGCAACGCAGAGAACAGAAGACAAAAAGTAGAAGCAA
Source organism: Phenacoccus solenopsis (assembly GCA_009761765.1). Taxonomy (NCBI): domain Eukaryota; kingdom Metazoa; phylum Arthropoda; class Insecta; order Hemiptera; family Pseudococcidae; genus Phenacoccus; species Phenacoccus solenopsis. The sequence goes on along the minus strand of CM019755.1, from coordinate 872,462 downwards.
AAACTCAGAAAACCTGTGAAGGAACGAAGTAGGAATTAAAAACTCGATGTATTTAAAATGGCGGGTTTCAGACCTAAATTTGTCGGTATACCCTTTGTGAAAAATCGATTCATACGCGGACATGGGGCATTTCGCGCCTTTTTACACAGAATTGGTCGTATAGAATCACCAGCCTGTCCTTGCGGTTCTCCATCCCAGACTGCACAGCACGTTTTGTTAGAATGCGATCTATACGCCAATGGGCGAACTCCATTTATCCCACCTCTCACTCCAGCTGACTTTCACTACGCTCGCCACACCGTGAAAAGACTATGGGAGGAAGAGAAGAATATCCCACACTGCTAATCTCACTTTAATTTATCTTAGATTAGATTTTAATTTAGATTTATGTAATTAAATTGAAATGTAAAATTTATATAGGCCATATCAGTGTATGCCTCTCCTTAAAAGCTCTTGTGAGCACAAGGAAGCTACTTGGGCTAACTTAATTGTCACCCGTAATCCTAATAAATAATAAAAGGTACCATAAAAAATGATAAAATAAATACGTTGCTAAATCGTGTGCAAAAATGTTATCACGTATAGAAAAAACAAGCAATAAGGTAAATCCTCACTTTTTTAGTTTTCGAACGCAAAATGAATCAGATTCAGAACCATCAGCATCGATTCCATATTGTCACCAATACCCATTACTAGTTGCTTGAGTTTTGTAACGCCGAAGCATGTACGACATACGTGTATAGTATACGTATATCTACGAGTATGTTGGTATTCTTCTGTCAGTACCCAGGCACCCAGGCAGTAGGTAGCTCTAGCTATAGTGACTACTATCTAGAGCTACCTGCTCCGTCTCGTTGTATGTACATATATTGTATGCTTATATTATATTAGAAATGTGAATTCAAAAATGATGGGTAATGCGACCACGTATGTATAATTATATAATAATTCTTTATATTATTATATCCGTACCTATATGTGTATATATATATATATATATATATAAAGTTGCATATATCTTAAAACTGTTTTTACATATTTTACGCGAAACAAGAGGAAAGAAATCTACATATGTATGCATAAAAAAAAGTTTACTTTACAGCTTGTCATATGAACTCTGAGTTCACATTCACAGGATATACCTACCGTAGGTACCAGATGTTGCGCATATTGTATTACGTTCAATTGATGACTTTTAAATGACCAGCAAATACGAAGTTTAAGTGAAAACTTTATACGTAACTATACTTTTTCGTTATGGTGAAAAAATAAACACCATATCGGAAAGACTTTACTTACCTAAATCGAATAGATATTCTTTTTTCCCGAAAAAGTAGCATAAGTATACCTCTAATATAACCCCGAGATTATTGCGAGCCTATTTTCGAAACTAGATGTATATTATGTGCTACGTAACTGAGTAGATGGAACATACAGCAGTATCATACCTACTATACTTACCTACGTACACAAAGATAAGCAATTGCTGGATGATTATTCGCCTATCATCGTCTATAGTATTAAGTATCCAGATACTCGTGGTTATTAAAACGAACTGGAGGTGAGTATTAGGTTACTACAATACATATATGTACTGAGATGCAATGCGCAATGAGTTGGACCAGCACCTATGTATTTCGAGTAATATCGTACTTAAATTTTGCGAAGTAATAGCGTATACTCGTACTCGTATACGTATACGTACACGTATAACATAAACGGAAGCTTATAAATTTTGAATAAAAGTGTGTAGCATAAAAAAAACATAAAATTTTATGAACGTAGTGCGTGGGCCGTATGTTACCTTCAGAAACACTAATATTAAGGTGTTGTTTCATTTTTATTTCCAGGTTTCTTTCCTCTTTCACCTGATAACGTTTTGTAAGAGGGTATAGACTATAGAGCGTGCAAGCGCGGTACAGTTATTTTTATTCGCAGATGAATACTGTTGTACTTGTGTTTTCTATCTTCTTCTTTTTTTTTAGTAGGTAATGTTTTCTAATAAAATTATATGATTTTATAGATTTGTAATAAAAACCGAAAGTTTATTCGTACCATCCGATGCCCACTTTACCGTTTAAGAATTTGCGGTCGTAACTTTGCTCGCGAAGGTACAATGTACGTCGGTACATACTAGGTAGTATAGGTACGTATACGTATATTATAGGTATCTAATTGGTATAACTACCTATACTTAGCTGGTTGAGCATTTTGAGCGGTATAAAATAATTTTTTTAATAATTCGAATTCCTTCCTTTCTGTTATTAGACGAATATAAGTATAATGTATTTACCGCTTACAGTTACAGCCCTATAATAGCCTACATAGTACATACGTGCGTAATAGTACCTACGTATATAGATACGTAGATATGAGTATTGCGACAATGGTAGGTATAGGTATACTTACTTATACGTTGTAACTACTTCATCACCTACCCACACCTAACCCATAACAGCGTTTAGCGCAAATATACAAATGTACAAGGCCGTGACTTTTCGTACTTAGTTGAATATTCAATTTGTAAAAAAATTTCAAATTCCCTTTTCGCTCGACTAGCTTTCTTTTTTTCTTTCTTTCTCTCTTCCCTTCTTTTTTTTCTCTCTCTCTCTTTCTTTGTTTCATTAAATAAGTAAAGCTGGAAGCTATATTCAAATCGAATAAATTAAGTATTAGGGAAAAGTATTAAAATGAAACGTGTAGGAGATGACGAAATTACTTCGCCAAAAAAATCGAATTATACTGAAAGGAACCGATATAATTAAAAAAATAAAAGTTTTCCCTTTTTCTAAATGTTAGGGGTGATTTACACGGAATTTCTTGGCGGAAGTAAGCAGCTCAGTAGAAACAAAAATATGTACTAGTACGAGTATAATAATTATAGTGCCGGTGTTGAACTGCATGCGCATATACAGTACGATTGAATTGAATTACATACCTATATGCCCAGTTAGTTAAACATACGCGTGTAGATAATGCCTCCGCATGTACCTAACTACGTATATCAGTGTTATTGTTGATTTTTGTAACAATAAGTAGGCTATCTATCGAGTTCGTTTAAAAGCGCGAGATCATCGAAAACAATCTGATAATACATACGTAATTTGCTTGTTTATTATAGTCGTTCGCAAATGTTTGTACTACTTACTTTTTTTTCACTTTTCGACTTCAATTTTTTCTTTTTCATTTCTCTTCACCATTGAAAGCGTAAGCGTGTTTCAAACGCACACCTCTTTTTTTTTTTTTTCTTTTTTTAAATTTCCAATTGGAAACAAACGAGATCCGATTCTGTGCCTATTTCGTCGATGAGTGCATGCACGTATATGGGCATGGGCATGGGCATGGGCATGGGCATAGGCATACAGATGTATCTAATTCGTGAATTTTACAATTAATTCGTTCGTTTCTTTTCTTATTAAGTGCGTGCGTAAGTCTAAGAATATCGTGTAAATTCTGCTTATGATTTATAAAGAGTCGAATTTTTTTTTATTTTCTTGCATCTGGAATCGGTTATTTGTTTTTTCTTTAATTAGAATTAAAATTGGAAATCTATTTTTCATTATTTAAGAACAAAGTGTATTTCTGCGACAGCATAATTTCATTACTTCTTTGTCGATTCAAATTACTTTTTATGACGAAAAAATCTTGCAAAAATTCAATTTACGTACACACGTACTTAATTTCGAGAGAGAGAGAAAGAAAAACAAAAAAAAAACTTCCGCGAATACCCCGTGTTTATGTGTTATTGTGTTTGCGTTTTCCCGAAGAAATTGGGCGTATTTTTGCGCATAATGTACGTAGTATGCTGCTCTCGCAGCTTCAGCACTCACTCTACCTGCTCCTGCTTCGGTTCCTTTTCCGATGATCACATATACCGATACATTATGTAGGTGTATTTAAAAAGCGCTAATAGTACGAAAATCTCTTTCATAAATGAATGGTAAACTGCATACATACTTTTTTATTTCATTTCACTTTTTTAATTACAATTTTACAAGAATTTTGGCTGTAACCACACGAATATGGTAAATGACTCGACGCAAAACACTAAATTCAGCGACGAAATGGCGTCGAAGTCACGTGCGTTACGTTACCTCGCTATATATAAGCACCACAAATTAACTAATACCATAGATTAACCATATATACATACTCGTAGATAGCTAATCTTTATCACTCCAATGGTTTTTTGCTATAATATAGACACTCAGACAGCAATGCCTTAAAAATGACATCACATCCGCGTAAAAGCTGCGGAGAGTCGAATTTTCCAAGTTCGTCATCAAAATACTTGGAAAAAATCATACTTTCTCTCAGTAGCGTAACTTGGCATTCCTTCAGAGGGGAGACGGAAACCATAAAACAAAAATTTTTTATTAGCAATTATTTACATAGTCGATCTCAGTTTTGCACAATAAGAATTAACTCTTCGAATTTAACTTTTTTGTGATTCATTTGAAAAAAGAGTCAACTCTGAATCATTAACTCTCTTTAACTCTCGATTCTTTCGCAACTCTTTTCAACTCTTCATTCTAAAAATTTTTCGAGGCTGGAAAATATTCTCAAATTTTTTAGAATATTCTTGATTATGCGGCCGTTAGAATATTTTCTTATCATCACTAAGTATTTACAATAAGTTTTGCGATTTCAGATATTATTTTCAAGTGATGAAATGATTACTTCATTCCAATTTTTAAATGCCTGATTTTTTCATCTTTACCCCTTAAGCATCAAGATTTCTCGAAGCAGTTTGAAAAGATATTTGATTTACATTTTTTTTTTTTTAATACCTATCTAGTTGTGGTAATCAGTTACCAAATTCACAAAATTTAATTTCATAAAATTGAAAAGAAACTGATTTAAAAAACTAAAAAAAAAAAACAAAAAAAAAATGTAATAACCTTTCAAAAACCCCAAGTTATAAAACATAAATCATCTCTTTTCTTTACCGACCTATTTCAATTTCAACGAGAAGAAATTTTATAAAATGAAAAAAAAAAAAAAAACTGAATAAAAGTAATAGTGAAATAAGAACAACATAGCTATACCGGGTAACTACTTGATTGGAGTATCGCAAGCGCAAAAATCTTTCCCTGATATAAAAAAATTATATATTTGAATGATGTTAGCAAGAATAAATTGTAAAATAATATTTATTTAATGTTTAAAAACGTTTATCAACGAAATTCAAAATTTTAATTTATACTTTCGTTGTCAAAAGCATTTCGCTTGGGTGCTCGAATCAAGTAGTCACCCGGTATTTTTATCATTTGTAAAAGGTACCTATTTTATATGAGCGTTATGTTTAAAGAATACCAGACTACAAAATGAAAATATCTCTTTACCTATTGACTATACTATACTAGATGAACAGAGCTAGCAACAAGCAAATGCCAAGCCAACAGCGCTGATACATTACACAGATTTTCTCAGAACACTCGTGATTAAATTATAAATGCGCATGCACAAATTTGTTTCGCGCTAATAGTATGGCAATGGGACGTCGATAGTACAACTTAAAATGTACTTGAAAAATGGTTGATTCCTTTACGTAAAATCTATCACATTTTTTTCAGATTGTTCAAGTGCCTGAAGATATTCGACTTTTTTAGCTGAGCTTTTAACAAAACGTTAGCTATTACAGCCTACCTGATTTGGGAAGGGAAGGTCGGGGGAGGGTGGGGTCTTCAAATCTTTGCGTTTCAGACCATTTGTAATCATCTGGCAAATGTCCAACTTTTTGGTATATATATATATTTTTTCCCCCACGCGTAGCGCCGGCGAGTATTCATAAAATTCGCTCAAAATTTGGTGAGGGACTCTTCTTGAAAATGCGCAGAAGTGTTTTTTTTGTTTTTTCGAAAAATTTCAAAATGGCGGATCACTCAAATTTTGAGGGGGGTGGAGAAGAGGCAAATAGCTCAAATTTTTCGTTTTTGATCTCATATGAAAGAGTGAGTCACGGACACCAACATATTTAAATTTCAGCTTCCTAAGTGCATTTTGAGGAGAGTTAGCAAAAACCTGTTTTTGAGGAAATTGCGTTTTTTGTGTCACTCACCTTGCGCAGGCGGGTGTGGATAAAATTCGCTCAAAATTCGGTGAGGAACTCTTCTTGCAAATACGCAAAAATAATTTTTTTGTTTTTTCGATAAATTTCAAAATGGCGGATCACTCAAATTTTGAGGGGGGCTGGAGAAGGGGCAAATAGCTCAAATTTTTCGTTTTTGATTTCATATGAAAGAGTGAGTCACGGATACTAACATATCCAAATTTCAGCTTCTTAAGTGCATATTGAGAGGAGTTAGATCAAAAAACGGCTTTTTGAGGAAGTTTTGAGTCATGAAATTTCTTGAATCTTCCATATCTCCCCACCAAATCAAGTTAAAGAGGTCAAATTTTGTGTGTGAGGTTAGTTGGTGACCACAATATGACCTCTTGAATTTGGATCAAAATGGATTCAAAATGGCGGATTATCAAAATTTTGAGTAGAGCTTGAGGAGCCTCAAGTTGGTAAAAATGTAATTAATATGAATTCATATGGTTATTGGGGATAAGTTGTATACTATATCCCGAATTCACTTCCATACATGATGTTGGAGGGGGAAGGGGGTTATCAACCTAAAATAGTGGTGGGGGTACAGGAGGGTCGAAAATTTTTTATTGCTGTGTCATATGATAAAATGAGCCCAAGTGACAAACGTATTTTGATTTTAGCTTCCTCAGTGATTTGGGAGGGGAGTTCGAGCAAAAAAACGGCTTTTGGAGGGGAAATTACTGCAGGAAATTTCATGAATCTTCCATATCTCATCACCAAATCGGCCTAGAATGGTCAAACTTTGTGTGTATGATTAGTTTGTGACCAGAATATAACCACTTAAATTTGAGTCAAAATGGATCCAAAATGGTGGATTATCAAGATTTGAAGATAATTTGAGGACCCTCAAATAGTTATAATTTGAGAAATATGTGTTCGCATGATTATTTCATGGCAAGAAATACTACATTTATGCCAAATGTTTTTAGAAAGGATAGGGTAGGGGTTTTCAGACTTGGTATTGGGTGTGGCCTGTAGTCATGAACGATTAAGCAAGGTTATTACTAAATCAAAACAAGCTCCAGTTAAAAACTCAGCTCCAGTAATGCGGCATGGCTACTTACATTTTTTTCTTTCTTGAATCGTTAAAATAACATTCGCCTTTAGAACGAACGATATGCTACTTTATTAACGTATTTCCAGCATCGCAAAAATAAGGGGATCTACTAGCGTAATCCATCAAAAGTTATTATGTACCTAAACAGTTATTCAGTTAAATATGAACAACTTCAAATTTTCACTCCAATATTTTCGTATTTACTCTTTGGGAGCAAAGTAAATAATAACTAAAAAGTGAACTACAACCGATTAAAAACAATGGGCCACCCACACATTTAGATTCATTTCTTTATCAAATTTCGCAAGTATTTTATTCAATGAAGAATAATGAATATCTAGATGGTGACTAGAATTTTCAAGTATTGCTCCATCAAAAATTATTATCCCAAGTCTTACTCTATTTTCAAAAAAACCCGGATTTCAAGTTTCAAAAAAGAAGTGAACCGCTTATACCGTGCTTCTAATTGAAATCTACGCATGCGAAACACTGAAATTCCCTTTCAGTCAACAACCAACTAGACATAACATGTTGGTAACACTGATTTATATTTTCATAACCAGTCTTTTTTTTTTTTTTTTTTTTTTAAATTATTTATTATTTTCTTTATTACAAACATCGAATAGTACAGCGAGAATGTGGTGTGGCCTACCAAAAGGTAAGCGGCCAGCTGCCACTATGAAATAATTATTACATGTACATAATGAAGCAGATAAAAAAAAAAACAAACCAATGAAATGCGTGTACCTACTGTTATTTTTGTAATCTTCATCACGCTAGTTTTTCAAAATTTGGAAGATAGTATCATACATTATCTTTGAAATGCTCTTTTACCTCCGTTCCTAATTTAATTATATTATTAAATTAATTGAAAATATAAATAAACCCACAATTTCCTGTTATAATGTTTATTTCAAAATTACGTGAATGAGTTTTTAAACATTTTTGCGTTGGTGTGTAAGTAATTAATTGCGCGCACGGTATGTAACATTAACATTATGAATCAAATTTCTATTGTGCTCCTGCATTATGTTTAAAATGAATGAAAATAAATCAGTTTCAAATTTTCAACTAGTATTCTTTATTTTTAAAAGAAACAATAAAATTAAAAATAAAAACTTCATTAATCGAATTATTATATGTACTCCAATTTTCAACATAAAAGAAGATTTTAATAGAATTTTTAATAGGAACTTCTACATGAACTTTTATTAATCAAAAATGAAATGAAATATAAAAAACTATCTTTGAAAAAAATAATATATAATATGTAAAAATTATTAATCAATTATTAAATTAATTCAAGTAAATTAATCTATTTAAAAAAAAAAAAAAAAAAAAAAACACTAAGTAATAGGTATACCATATGCCAAATTAACAATTAAGGAAGAAAGAAACAAATATCACATTCACATCGAAAGCAATTATTTTCAAAACATTAAGCAGTGAAGGTTGAAAGGTATCCTGATGAAGATTACAATAAACCGGCAAAAAACAACGAGAAGCACTTAATACAGGGAAACATATTTTTAAAACGCAAAGCAATGAAAGTTGAAAGTACGGTCGAAAGATATCCTGATGGAGATTACAATAAACCGATAAAAAACAACGAAATAACAGTACACGTATTTCATTGGTGCATAGAATGCGTGAATTTCATTGGTGGCTCTTTGGTGCTGACGATCCGCTCGTAATCGGACGCACGGTATAAGCGCTTCACTTCTGCGTATACGGATGGATATACCTACTTACATACAATCATGCTATATGCATTCTCTCCTCGCGTAGCGTTGGCAGGTAGGTAGGTATGTATGAAAATCGTTGAAAATCCTCCAAATCACTTTCATTGCAGGGCGGACGAATTTTTCAAAATTTCAGTTTGTGGTTTTATGAAGAAGTGAATGAGAAAATCAATAAACATATTCCCAAGTATTTTTGGAGAGGAGTTAAAGGAAAGAATTTATCTTTAATATGGTTTGAGTCATGTAGCATTTCTTGAATCTTCCACTTCTCCTCACCAAATCAATCTAGAAAAGTCAAACCAGCAGCACTATATTGGAGGGGAAAATTTTCAAGGATGACAAATTTTTGGCAAAAATGAAAAATATAAATTTAAAACGTAAGTAGCCGCGCTACATTACTGGAGCTGAGTTTTTACTCGATGCTCCTTTAGGTTTGCAAGTAACTTCGCTAACTCCTTTATGTTTATACAGGCCACACCAGTACCGAGTCTGAGAACTCCTACCCTATCCCATCGAAAATCACTTGAAATGTTAAATTTAGAGTAAGTATAGGACTTCTTGCTGCAATAATGATACATAATATGTATGAGCATATATTTCTCAAATTTTACCAACTTATTGAGGCTCCTCAAGTTATGTCTTCATTGGATCTACTTTGACTTAAATTCAGGAGGTGTTATTCTGGTCATCAGCTAACCCTACATACAAAGTTTGACCTCTCTAGATCGATTTGACACCGCAATAAAGAATTATCAAACTCTCGTAAGATTTTTCTGACTCTGTATTGGTATGGCCAGCAGGCATGAAAAATGCTGTTCACATTATTGGCAAATTGAAACCAGCTTCAATAGAAATTCAGTTTCAGCGGGGGGCATATAACTGCTTAAGTCGTTTTTTCTTCTTTACATGCTGTTCTCTTGCGGTTATTGGCAGTTGGCAGCACCATTTTAAATGCCAAAAAAATTCAGCCAACTTTAAGAAAAATTTTTACTGGTTTCAGTTGGTAAACAGAGTTAAAAAAAACATTTTTGTGCCAGGCCTATACCATATGGATTAGAGCTTCCATTATACATTAAGATTAGGCACTTTTCCCATAATTCATCTTGCCTCAAAATCACAATCACAATGGAAATATTACCTAATTCTATTAGAATTATTATTAGGCACACATCACTATCCATAATGAAATTCACAAATCTATTTAAGATCACTACGATTTTGGCCAATAGAACGAGAAAAAGAAGAAAAAAACTGCCTACATATACTATGTAATTATAGGTACTTTTATTAGACACCGTTTCATGTTACGCAAACACAATGATGATATGTACATATTTAGTCCTGTATATTATGCACTATGGTATCTACTAAACTACAATTCAATTAGTAGCTACCAACACTATTTACCACCTACATATCAGCACATAATGAATATCAATAATAGTCTGTGATGACGGCATCAAAGAAGTAAAATAAAACACAAAAAACGTATAGATAAAAAATTCACAAGTAGGTAATAACAAAAAAAGAAATAATAATAAAAAAAAAAAATAAAAAAACGACGTACATATTAAAAGCATGAGCGCGTTGAAAAAAAAATTGCCAAGTTAAAGCGCAGAATAACGATGTAATACTACATGCAATATGAGATGTGTTGAAGATAACCATATGTGGTCAAGCCTTGATTTGTTTTCGATATGCGAAAACACCAGAAAAATCTCATAACTTGAACACAGTTTCGTAGTGGACAGAGTAGGGAAAATGTTCGGGTTTTCACATTTTACGTATTCGAGCACCTATATCTCCAGCCACTACACGTACATTCACGTACTATCGTGTGGCCGACGGATTCAATTTCTTTTTGTGGTATTTGTTGAATTAAGAAATGAAAATTCAATTACTTTGTTTCCCAATCATTCTAAACAATATTTATTCAAGTTATGTACTATCTTACTAAGTAAGGCAACGCTGATTCTTGATAAAATTAATTCAAATTAATTAATACTTAATGAAAAAATTCAATGTTATTCTTATTAAATTTTATGATTGTTTTCATCACTTAATATTGTATAAAAACCCAAAATACTTAAATGAGAATTATAATTGATGTTCTGTTTAGAGGAAGAAAATTTCACGCTTAAGGGTGCAAAGATCCCTTATTCGCACGATACAGGTAGGTAGTTAGGTATATACTGTACATTGAAAATACGAAATATCGCGATTGGTGGACTACAACCTGATGACGACCAATACCAACATTTCACACAGATTTTTACCTATCACCATCTCGTATGGAGAAATTAAAATTTCTCAGTTTGATTGCTTTAAACAAAAAATATAAAATTTAATATTACCTAACAGGTATTTTTTCTTCAACATTTTTTATTTGATTAATTATTTGTTATCGAATTTGTTTTATTTCAGTTGACATGTAGATATGTTATGGAGTAAGAAAATAGAAATTTTAATATTCAGTAATTCAGGGTTCTAAAAGAATTTTTTTGTAGTTTCTTACTCAATAATGTAGGTAACCATACGCATTAACCACGCGTTGCTAGAAGGTTATTTTTCTTAAGCAAGAAAGATATAGCCTTTTAGGTAGGTACTAGGTATGTATACGGACCAAATACCTAAATGTTTAACAAAAATTGAAAAGACCTGAATTTTCCAACTTACTCAGCAGTTGCAATATTGGTGGTACGAATGAATAAGTATAATTACGAAATCTGTCATTTTCTAGCAATCATTCGTAGTGAGCAATGTTTTGTATACTTTTTTTCTCATTTAGGTACCTTTTCTAATAAAGCGCAAAGAGAAATAAAGAAAAAGAAAAGAAAACCATATATCGTTTCGCCCAAAGTTATTTTATTATTGTTAGTTAGTGATTGCTGTTACACAAAGTAAATCTGCTATTTTCGACTCCTACTTGTAAAGAGTAAAAGGAGCATAAGTTAAGACCAGTGGGAGGTTAAAAGCGCAAACGTAATAAAATTGCAAAATAGCTTATGTTCACGTGCTTTGAAATAATATCAAAGATAATAGTACCCGTCCGTTATTTGGGCACTCGACGGTAAAATACAATACTCGCGGGTAATTCTACTGATGATAAAACATGATAAATTGTTCTTTCAACATGCTTTATCATCAATATTCTCTTTCGTTTTCTTTGAATTTCTTACTGTTCCTACCTCGTATCTCATACATTAGCATAAAAATTTTCTTAATATGCTACGATTATTCAGCAGCCATCAACGCGGGTTTCTTACTTTTCCCCGATCCTACAAAAAAAAAAAAAAAAAAAAAAAAAACTAATCTAAGTTGCATGCAATCTACTATTGCGTACCTAACTGGATTTTTTATTTACATAATTATGTTTCTTACCCTTTCACCCTTTCACATTATACAGCGTATTAGCGATACTGTGCGCGCAAATTACTTACGCACCATGTTAAAACTAGTTTTTCAACATTTAGAAAGTAATATCATACATTTTGAAATGGTCTCTTATCCCCATTTCTAATTTAATTATGCTACTAAACTAGGTAATTAAAAATATAAATACAGGGGCGCCCATAGATGTGATGCAGGGATGCAGATGCACTCTAGACTTTTTTTCGAAAAAATTGGACCCTTTTGACAAAAATTTGGAGGCCCTTCATGAATTTCGCATCCCTTCTTTTCAAACATTTGGACGCCATTGCACAAACTGACCCACAATTTCTTGTTATAACTTTTATTATTTCAAAATTACATGAATGAGTATTTGAACATTTTTGCGCTGATGGTAGGTAAGTAATTAATTAATTAATTACGCACATAGTATATTGGAAAATTTATTATCAAGTTATGTTTTGTCTTTGCAGAAGATTGATTTTTTGCTACATCTTTATGAACTTTTGGCTACATAGATATTATTTCATTTTCACAGGTTTTTTCATTTCTTTTACTTCGCATAAATGTACTTTGTATTCTTCTTTCTTCTTGCGATGATTTACCTACTTTGCCTTTCTTCGGTATTGTAGAGTATTCCTACAATCAAACAAAAAAAATTTACCAAAAAAGAAGAAAAATAAATTGACATTTAAAAGCAAGGTAGCTTACTTCTGGTGTTCTGGTCGAAGAAATGAGAAACATGTTTGAAGTGATCAAGGAATTCAGGCTAGGCAATATGTATCGAAAGAGTTGGCCTCTAGCAGATTATGATGAAACCCACGTAATTTAAAGCGTAAGTTACCGTTGTAAGTTACGTAACTTACCGTAAGTTACCGGTCCAAATTACGTAATATTACCGATTCATAAATTACCATTTTCCGTAATATTACCAAAATAGTAATCTTTCATTTCTGAAAAATTTTTCCTTCATTTCGTCTTTTCTTACTACATTACCATTTCTTCAATTTCTTAAGCAATCATAGTTGATATGTGAATTTTGTAAATATTTGTTATTACTATTACTGTTATTATTATTGTTATTGTTATTGTTGTTATTATTATTATTATTATTATTATCATCATTATACAGCGTCCTATACGCTAGGAGTATCTCTTTACAAATGATTGCAATTGAAATTATTATTGTCGGTGAATGAAAAATAAATTGAATTGAATTTGAATTATTATTATTATTATTATACTCGAAGGAAAGAGGAGACGAGGATGCAAATTAGAACTTTCTCCACTCAGGTTTGCAATTTGGATTTTTTTGGGCATATGGCACCCCTTGTTATAACTCCCTACCACAAGCTATTTAAAAAAGTAAAACCATTTAAAAAAGAATTAAAACAAGATTATTGAAGGGGATTGAGATCCGGGGGGGGGGGGTTGCTGTTGTGAGGATACACGAACTTACAAATATTAGGCACATGATCCATTCCTGCACTCATCTAAAGGCATAGGAGATTGTTAATAAGAGTGGTAAAAAAGTAGCACCAAATACAATCAAATCTAAAATCACGTTCTCTAAGCCTGATGGTAATGTGATACAATATGGTAGGAGGTGTACTTTCGTAGTTTAGACTTTAGATATAATAAAAAGGATGATGATAGAGAGTGTTGATGAATTTTAATTTAATTTCAACAATATTTTTTAGATTTGGCTTTTCAGTACGAGTATTTTGATAATTATGTCACAACTGTCACAAGGCATGTTTTACCTTTTTTCTCAGAGAATATTCTCGAGACTAGAGAACATTTTCAAATTTTTTAGAATATTCTCGATTATGCGGTTGTGAGAATATTCTCTTCCCATCACTATTTTTGACAACAAAAGTATAAATTAAAATTTTGAATTTCATTGATAAACGTTTTTAAGCATTAAATAAATATTATTTATCCCATTTATTCTTACTAAAATTCAGGGCTGTTAACAATAACTAAAACTCTTAACCTTAACTCAAACTGACTCGTATTTTCACGCATTAAGAATATAACTGAATTTAACTTTAACTATAAATCCCAATATATGTAACTGAATAAAACTTTAACTAATATTTTCAGTCCTTAAAACTAAATCAAACTTTAACTTAAACTTAAAAAAAAAATCGTTTTGGTTAAAGTCTCAAGCAAATTTCTAATTTTCCAATTTTGAACGAATATTCAGCGACTTGAGGTTCATTTTAGGTCCTTTGCGATACAGTCTCAAAGGGTCTATTAATATATTAATGTTCTTTTGTTACTGCGAAATAATTATAGGTAGTTTTGAAAATTAAAATTTTAAATGTGAAATTTAAAATTAAATTTATTTTATATTTTTATAAATGCTTGATTTATTGAATTTGGAAACTCTTATGTCTTATTTGGACTGCATTACGCAACAATGTTCTAAGTGAAATCAGGCGCCATAAACTTTAACTACATCAAGTTTCTGATGTAATGTAAATTATAACAAAGCCAGTCAATCAAACTGAACAAATTTCGCTTGTTTGTCTTTGAAATTATTTAAATAACATGAATGATTTCATTCATTACTAGTTTTTCTCATTAAAAACAAAAATAAGATCGATCAACAAGTCTATGGCGCCTCATTTCACTTAGAACATTGTTGCATAATGCAGTCCATTTCATCTTTTCATCGTACATAAAAAGCGGATATGATATAATTAATAGGTAATAACCACATTATTTCATTATAACTTCAACTTCTTCAACTATTTTAAAAGAAGAATTAAACTTTAACTAACTTTAACTTTAACTTTTTTAACTACAAAGAAGAATTTAACTTTAACCTTAACTCTAAACTTTTATTTTATTCAAGTTAAAACTAGTTTACTTCAACTTTAACTATAACTTAAACTTTAAGTGAAAAGAATAAAACTGCTAACTTTAACTCTTATTTTTGTTTTGAAAGACTAAAACTTTAACTGAATTTAACTAATATACGTTTAAGTTAACAGCCCGTAAAATCATTCAAATATAATATCATTTATTTCTATTAGGGAAAGATTTTTGCTCTTGGGGTGCTCGAATCAAGTAGTCACCCGGTATAAGGGCAAGAAAACAGTGACTTGATCAGGAACGCAAATGAATTTGCGTTGAAAGAACGTGAACGCGATCTTTTTTTCGCGATCGCGGCCAACACTGTTTAGAGGAAACAAAAACGCGCGAAAAAACTAAAAATGACACAAAATGGCGGTTCATTATACTCATAGTTGTAGTGCCTTAGTGTAACTAGGTGTAACCTGTCTTTATACTTATATAACCCTAACCTGGGATTGTGCCCAACATGGACCAACGCTTTGCTTACGTTTACCCATCACTCCGTCACAAAATAAAATTATGATAATTAAATTTTGATGATATGTGATGAAACAAATAATATTGTATTTTCTTGAACTTGCGTTCTCTTTATAGAAGCGTACAGAAATTTTTGTTTCACCTTTTCCACTTCGCGGTAAATGTACGTATGATTTTTAGGTTTTGAAAACATTTTTATATCTTTTTCGAATGAAAATGGTACTTTTGTCGATAAACGTTTCGAAAAATGACATAAGAATCTACAGTAAAATACGAATTTATGCAAAAGCAGTGGCGTAGCCAAGGGAAAGGCAACTGGGGTGATTGCCCCCCAAGACCTTTCCGTTATGTATTATTAAGTTCAAACTTTTATAATTGCCTTCGATACCAAAATATAAATATTTGTGTCACCAATCTTTTTATTACACATCCGCTAACTCAGTTATTACCTACACCACAAAATACGCCATGAAAAAATGCTTGCTATGCTTCAAAATTCTCCCACCCTACCCAGCTAGGCATGTCAAGCCCTAGAAAATTTAACAAAAGACACCAATTTCTTGTTCAGGAGTTCTTGCCCCCACCCCTTGACAAAAATCCTGGCTACGCCACTGTACAAAAATAGTAATTATAATTTACTAGGATATCACATGTCTCATTATTTGTTATCTTTTTTCTTACACTCTAGGGAGCTTGTATTTGTCTAAATGATGGATTCCCCTGATGTAAACCTAAATGCCTTGTATTCAGAATTACAAAAATTAGAAACCATTAATGAATTTAGCAAAGCTTTAACAGTTTCTGAAAAGAGTAAGTGTTAGATTATGTACTTGTTGAGGGGTCGTTTCTTATTTTCGATTGATGTACGAGGTTAAAATTTACATTTGCATAGTACTTGAATATTTCCCTGAAGAAAAAGAAGCATTTCAATGTAAAGTCGTTTGCCTTATTCAGCTGTCGAAGTTTAGAGAAGCGTTAAGTGCTATAGAAAGTAGTAAAAGTTGGACAGAGTAAGTTTCCATTTATTTTGAATATGCTTTTCTCTTTGGAATTATAAATTCTCATTTTATAGGCAGTTATGTTTCGAGCGAGCTTATTGTTTGTATCGTTTGAATGATCCGAGAAAAGCATTGGAATTAATCGTTTCGAATAAAAACCCTTCGCTCAAACTTCAAGAATTGCAAGCGCAAGTCTATTATAGATTAGAAAAGTAAGTGGGCACAGTGAAAAGTTGCCACAGATATTTGAGAGAATTATTGTCGTAACGTGTGTTTCGCGTTCCAGATATGAAGAGTGTTTCAAAACCTACCGAGAAATAATCAAACAATCGCATGACGACTACGAAGATGAACGAATGGCAAATTTATCGGCTGTAATAGCAAGCATTGTGGCCACGCGGCAGAATATGGTTTGTAACGCTGCATTATTGGCGTTATTACTGAAATATGCGCTTTCGTTTTTTTTTATTTGATTTTTTTTCATGTTTACACGTGTAGAAAAGAGATGTACCACAAATTGGAGAGCACACGTACGAACTGCTTTACAATTCGGCGTGTCGGTTAGCTGAAGAGGGTCATTACTTGGAAGCTGAGACAAAATTAAAAGCTGCCGAAACATTGTGCCGTAATTCGCTGGAAGAGGATGGACTGTCGGAGGAGGATATTTTGGATGAGTTAGCTGTTATAAGGTGGGAACTTTGTAAGTATTTCGAGCGTTGAAATAGTTGAAAAATTATTACTACATATTATTTTGGTAGAACGCAAATAGCCTATTGTATGCAAAAACGGAAGCAAGAGAAGGAAGCGCAAAATATTTATAATTCCATTTTGAAGCACAAACCAAAAGATGTGGCAGTTATCGCGGTGGCCAGTAATAACAGCGTTGTTATAAACCGCGATCAAAATGTCTTCGATTCCAAGAAGAAAATTAGATCGTGTACGGCCGATAACTTGGAATTTAAATTGGCTTCTCGACAACGTGCAGCTATTCTTTTCAATCATTGTCTGTTCGCATTGTACAACCAGCAGGTATTCAGATACATTCGCTAACGACACGCGATTAGGATTTAGTAATCGTATTTTTATCATTATACGTTTGAGCTTGAAAGCGGACTGATTTCATAGACTGAATATTGTTCGCAATTGTGCAATAAATTAGAGGCCAATTTTCCCATGCTACATGAGGGTGCTGTATTGATCAGATCGGTTGTTTTGGCCAGAGAGAAGAAAGTTGCCGAAGCTGTAGATCTTCTACGAAAATTTGCTTCTGAAAACGTTTCCAAGCAATTGAAGTGTACATTAACTGCCGTCCAGTTGTTGTTGTGTGAGGTGAGGTGGTCGGTTGCTTTGTTAGCGAGAAGCTCGCGACGCACTATTTTGTATAACGAAAATGTTTACAGGGTGATAGAGATTACGCTTGTCAACTGTTGGAAAATTTAATTAAGAATAGTTATAGGCCCGGCATTTTGAGCGCTTTAATTACATTACTCGGTGCAGTCGGAGAACGAGCAAAAGCGATGAAACTTTTAAACGAAGCGGTTGTATGGCATTCCAGCCATAAGGTAAAAAAATTTAATCTTGATCGTCCGAGTAAAACTACTAGTATGATAACGTATTACTTGACGGTTTCACATTGTAGAATGACGAAATTGATTTGAAGTCATTTTGGAAGCAGTCTGCCGATTTTTATCTGAGAGAGAATGATCCTCAAGCTGCGGTAAAATGTTTGCATAATTTATTGGATTTAAGCCCAGATGATCAGAGTACAGTTGCCAAGCTTGTTATCGCATACCTAAAAGTAAGATATACGTTGCGTATCCGTATTCATTTATTTATTTATTTTATGTATTTATACTTTTGCCGTTTCGTTCGTTCTCTATCGAGAAAAATATATTTATTACATAGTTCGATAAACCAAAAGCTGCCAAATTCTGTGACAAATTACCACCGATCAAGGTAGATGATGTAGATATATCGGCTCTCGAAAATATTTATTGGCAAGGCAGTAGTAAACAGAAAAAACCGAAAATTCAACCATCACCTGGGTATGATATGAATATTGATTATATCACGCTTACGATTAACGTGCTTACGCCATTTCGAGTTTACGTTGGTGAATTCTTCGTATCGTTAGACCGTCATCCGGCATCGATTTGAATTTGAAAGCGTCGAAAAAAAAGAAAAGGAAGAAACCAAAACTTCCTAAAAATTACGATCCCAATGTACCTATCGATCCTGAACGGTGGCTACCGAAACACGAAAGATCAAACTTCAAAAGGAAAAAAGATCGCCGGTACAGAGACACTGGAATTGGTAAAGGAACTCAGGGTGCTGCGGGAACGTCCAGCGATCAATTGTAAGTTTGTTTTCTACATTACCTATTTATACTGATTAACAACATTTTTTTGTTGATTGTTTAACGAATGCCTTGTCAATTTCCTCGTAGTGATATCACGAAACGTTCGGCCAATGCTGGTCCTCAAACGAGCGCGCACCCGCCACGCTTACAACAAAGAAGTAAAATACAGCATAAAAGAAAGAAGAAAGGAGGCAGATGATAGCGTCGCATCTCATCGCATTTTGCCTTGCCTTCTTTTTGCGCTTGTATCATTTATTCAATACATTTTTCTCAGAGTTACGAAATTATTCTCAACTATTGACCAATATTAATAATTATGGCATAACGTATGTGGTTTCGTACCTACCGTTATAATTGTGAAAGTAAATGCCGCGCATAAATCACAAACACATTTCCTCACGTAGCTACGTATGTTTTATTCGTATTTACCAAAACATGCGCGATATTACAAAATTTCGATGAATATTACCTAAAATCAAGACTCGGCTAGTAAACAAAACTCTCTTAATATTTGATAATAAGACGACGCGACGTAAGAAGCGGAGCGAAACACGTAAATGCTGAAAATGTAACGAGCAACTGCCACTGTCGCTATTCCAAAATAATTACTTCCGGTTGTTCGGGTTTATTTGTGCTTTTCGGCGTTATTATTATATTCGAACTTTCTTCTAATGCTTTCAAAACGTTTTTCAATTTTTCGTCACTCCTCTTACGACTGTCACCAGAGTCGGAAGTTATATTCCTATTAAAATGTTTGTAATCGAGCGCTTCAGCCGTTTCCGAGGTTTTCGATTTGGGTTTTTGAGAATTTTCGACCATTGAAGAAACGTACTTCTTGGACGACGTGGAAATGGAGGGAGAAGGGATAGGGGAAGGGGACGAAGATGAGGACGCACTCACGTGTGATATAACACGGCGGATTGCTGACTTTGGAAGGTGGCGGCAGAAGAACTGACGGTCGTGTTCACGGCGTTGCTGGAGGAGCGACTGGCGACGAGTGTAACGCCACTCGAAATCGCATCTGACAACGGCAAAGGAAATATACTGACGCCCGACGAACCTAAATTCTTGGAAATGTCGAACGCGTTGTGGTATTAATAATATTGGCGTATTTTGGCGCAGAAGAATTTTTCGATGCGGGCCCAACATTTGCCAACTGTTTAGCGGCCAATTTCTGCTGCAGGGTCGGTTGATTTTTCGTCTTGTCGACAACAGGAGTAATGAATAAGCCTTGCCGTTCCGAGGCGGAGAACGATACGTCAAGTTTAACGGAATTGGACGAGCATTTATTATTGGTTACCGGAGTATTCTTCATTTCGGAAGTTAAGAATTTGCTAATCGTATGCGTCGCAGATGCGCTGCCGCTACTTTTTGCATCTTTCGACATGACCGGAGTGATGGTCAATCCTTTGTCCGGAATGACGGCTGACGCCGATTCTTCGATAATACTTTTATCCGAGCTGGGCAGACATTTCATTTTTGAGTTAGACTTTTCTTTATAGTAAGGTTTTGTAATTTTGACGTAAGGCCGGCTCATTTTACTCGTATTACTCGCAGTCGCATCTACCAACATCGCTTTTGACATGGGGTGGAATTTATTTTTCGAGTCCATTTTCAGTTTTCTCTCTTCTTCGCAACTCGAGTGGGCAAATGGCGGCGCAAATTTCAACTTCAAGTCTACGTCCTTGTTAGCTTTAAACTTATTCCATAGCGAGCCTTGCGAATTCGTCGTTGCTGGGTTCTTATTTTTTGGCACAGTCGTTACGGTTATAGCGGAAGGTAGATTTTTCAAATTATTCGGTAACACATTATTATGATTTGCTCGGCCATCATTCGATCCTTTACGCGCATTACCATTCGAATGCGCCTTTGTGTCCGAAGTCATCGCAAAATTTAGCGCCTGCGAACATTTGAACGTAAAATACAAATCGAGTATAATACCTGTATCACTGATATATTTTCTTTTTCGAAAATAACGTTTTATGTTGAAAGAAAAAAACATTATACCTGTAATTTGGCAGGAACGTCGTTAGATTTTGATGAAATCATTTTACAGTTATCTTTAAACTGGAACGACAACAGCGTCGTCGACAACATTTCTTTCGACGCGGAATTCAAACTTCGGCAAAATGACACAATTTGTTCCAAGTTCATTTTATCCTATAACACAAGAATTTTCTCTGGTTAGATTCGCTGTTGTGCTGTGCTGTGCTGTTGCATTACGATCGAAATAGGGTACGTAGAGAACGTACGTATTTGTATTCTCTCATTCTTACCTTTCTGTTAGTATACTTGCAAAAAACTGATTGCAAGAGTTTTCCAAAGGGCGCATCTTTTTGCGTATAAAATCTGGACATTCGTTGATGACATTTGTACACTTCGAGTAATAATTTTCTTTTAGTTTCTTCATTTTCCGTAGGCGATAAATTATCTATATGTTTTCTTAATGTTTGAACACTTAACGACAAAGCTTCCTTGCAAATTTGTTCGCGTTCATTGTCACGGATATACTTCCTGTACAGGCAACGTTAGCCAAAAATCAATAACGCTCGCTAAAATACATAATTATAATGCACGAACAAGCGTGATCAACGCTCAAATGTCCGATACTCTTCACATACTTATCCAACTCGGGCATGTCTCTCAACTGTATGGATAAATTGAGTAACATTTTAAAGTCTTGCGTATCCCTTAATACGTCCACCAACAAATGAACCGATCTACTCATATGAAATGCGAAGGAACCTGATCGGTCTATTTCTCCGGTAGGAATTCTCCATATGCCCTGCGCAAGTAATCCGTAAGAAGCGTATTAACTTAAGTACGACAACACATGCGTGTGTTTACGATAATAAAGACATAATCGTTGTACGTACGCTGAAGAAGTTGGAAGCTTTTCTATCCGCAAATAATCCGCCATCTTCGAGCAAATATTTGCGCGCTTTTTCGATGTTTTTGTATTTTTTCGAACGAAAATAATGATTGGCGAGACGATAATACGACTTGTAATGCTCCGGAAACCGTCGAACGCACTCTTCTAGAGCAGCTATGCATCTATCTGTCAGCAACGCGCGCGCTACAACATAATTATAACGACGAAAGAAAAAATATGAAACGTTCACATCGAATGTAAATTCCATCTACGAGTACTATAGTAATACACTGGATGGTAAATGCTTACCGTTATTTTGTTTTATCGTCGTTTCTGTTTTGTTCGATTGAAACGATTCATCCTACAACGACAAGAGCGATATCACATTTTTCAACTTTTACCCATTAAAATTACCTATTGTAATACCCGAACAAGAACGTGGGCCACAAATTCTCACTGACGTACTTTGTTTTCGCATGTGCTCGATGTAACATTTCGCGTATCGATATCAGTCTTCCTCGTGGAAAATCCTTTTTCAATTAATTTTTCGTTATCGAAATATTCAAGTTCCGTCTTGTCTCCTAGCGTACAAAACACACTTGTATTTTCATACACAGCATAATATACATATATACCTACATAATTATTTATTTTTCATTTATTCATTCATTCATTCACTCATTAAGTCTATTCGGGCGACCTCCACAAATTACAGATTTTGTAGTTGTGTAGCTGAAAGTTACAAAAAACCGTTCGAGCGACTTGTGTAACCTGCACAAAAACATTCGGGCGGTTTTGTGTAGGTTACAAAAATTGATTTTGTGTTACACAAGTTACACAAAGATTTAGTTGCTGTAGGTTGTGTAGTTTTACTTTGTGGAGGTTTTTCTTATTTTAATCTGTGATTACT
Organism: Phenacoccus solenopsis; assembly: GCA_009761765.1. Lineage (NCBI taxonomy): Eukaryota > Metazoa > Arthropoda > Insecta > Hemiptera > Pseudococcidae > Phenacoccus > Phenacoccus solenopsis. The sequence continues at coordinate 849,695 of CM019755.1, read as the reverse complement.
GTATTGATAACAGTGCGTTTTGCATTCAGTTTGGAAGTAAACGTGGTTTTTTCTCAATTCAACAATCAATTTATTAAATGGATGTTAAAAAATTATTAGTATTAACTTCTCCAATTCCATATATTGTAAAAAATCAATGTATTGAATTGTTTGATGACGATTTCAAATTTAAAAACGCAAACAACTTTAAATTCAAAAACGCAAACAACTTTAAATTCAAAAACGCAAACAACTTATCAAACTAAATTGCAATGTGCATGGCGCCGAGGTTACGCATGCGCGTTGAGCATTATTCTTTTAAGTTACACAAAACTGTTCGGGCCATGTGTGTAGCTTCAACATATTTCATGCTACACAGATTGCACAGAAATCTGTAGGTTCCAGAATTTGTGTAGTTTGTGGAGGTCGCCCGAACAGACTTATTAATATACCTGTAATTTCATTATAATTGTATACATTTAAAAAAAAATACATAGGTCGGTGGGTAGGTAGTAAGTACTAGGTACGTATACACACTTTGTATACATTGCACATATCGTATCATGTTGAAACAGGTTCGAAACATGCGGGGGTATATGATGCGGAGATACTCGTATACTCGTACTACGTAATCTATGTTGCCAATTTTGAAATATCATCACATCGCTCACCTTCTACTCGTAATTTTTTTTCCGTCGATGAGATGTCGGATAAATCGAGATCAACTGATAATTTACGTTTAATCGGCATGCTTTTATCGCTTTCGTTGTCTACAATTAAAGCAAGAGTTTCTTCTAATACTTGGCGCACGTCGTTTTCCACATTCTGCGTAACAGCAATCAAAAAACCACGTGTAATTACGCCTCTATGTACTCATACTTCTATAAGCATCTATAATTATATTTTTCATACTTGCGGGAGTAAAGCGCAATGCTATTGAAAAAATAAACTGACAATGATACCGAACGAACCTGCGCAGTTTCTTCGTTTTTCTTATGTGCTGTCGTTTCCGCTCTTCTTTCGCAAGACAAATTTTCAGAACACTTTCCATTTCCGCCATTATCAGACCGACTATAGAAAATAATACGATCAAGATGAAAGAATATATATATATATATCTTTTTTCAATTGCAGCTGAATTACAAAAACTGATATATTTTGGGCGATTAAAATATTCATGTTAAACGCTGGAACCGGTAACAATCCTAAATCGATAAAAGAACTACACGAAATTTAGGACGGTACAGCATCTTTAGCTCAGTTTTCAACTAAAAAACGACAGCTATTACAGCCTACCTGACTCCTCAGAAGACACTTTCTTTGTGGTGCCCGGCATATGGCTGGGCGCCTCATAGTTTAAAATATGCAAGGGCAACACAAGATATTGAATACGTATCATCATCTACTATATAACTGAGGAGGGTAAAACTTTGTCCGAGGTAAAGTCGAAATACACGCAACGATGAAAGTTGCGAGTGGTTTCACGTGATAAGGCTGAACGAGGAGATCATTCGTAATGCCTCAGACAACTCACAAAAAGCTTCATAAAGCTCGAAAAAAAGCTTTAAAGAAACGTCCAGTAAATAGGCCGAAGAAGTTGTACACATCTCTCTATATATTAAAATCAAAATGGAATCGGTTTTGAGATGCGCGCGCATCCTTGTTTTGAGTAGCAGGTATAAAAGGTATATAAGGGATAGAAGGTATACAAAGGAGAAAGAAGGTTGTAAATTTTAATAAAAGCCTTGTATATGCGCTAGGGTAAAGTCATAAAATTGTTTTGAATAGCGGGTATAAAAGGTATAAAGGATAGAAGGTATACAAAGGGAAAAAATGTGATAAATTTTAATAAAAGCTTTGTACATGGGCAAGAGTAAAGTTGTAAAATTTTTAAGAACGGTAGGTGTACAAAGGTAGGTATAAAGGGACGAGCTCATCCTAAAAGGAAGAACTCTTAATGGGTTAACAACAAGAATAAATTGGGTTATGCAGTATTTAATTTTTATTGCGAACCCCGAAGAGGCGAGTAGGCAATCCGAGCAAAGCGAGGAATGTAGCGGGGGTTGGGCCGCGAAGCGGCTAGGGGGCGGAGCCCCCTAGTATCTATGACGCTCGACCAAACGTCATTCCACAACCCCGAAGAGGAATTGATAAATTATCCACCAGGATCTCCCTATGATGTGCGCAATTTTTAAATTTTGGACTTGGAAAGTGAGATTGTGTGACGTCACGTTTCATTGAACCAGCTCACGTTTTAATATTATGGAGTAAAATTTTATATATGTAGCGGGAATGTGAGTTTGTGTGAGCTCACGGAAAAATTGAACAGTGAATTAGCGTGATGAGGCATGAGTAAAGGTCTTTTAGTTCGCAGTTTTTTAGTGTTGCAGAAACGTGAGTTTGCGTGACCTCACATTTCATTGAACTGTGATTTAGCTTGATGTGGCATGAGTCCAGGTCTTTTAGTTTGCACGGAATGTGAGTTTTTGTGACCACACGTTTCATTGAACTGTGAGTTGGCGTGACAGAGCATGAGTGGAGGTATTTTAGTTCCCACGTGATAAATGGAGCAAAATTTTATGAATGTAGCAGGAGGTGAGAGGATGTCCTCAAGTTTCATTCAACCAGCTCATGTTCTAATATGGAGTGCACTTTAACTGAACCAGCTGGAGTTGTAATAAAGTAGTGGTGTGGTCATTTGTAATATGGAGTAAAAAGCATAAGGATCCCTCCTCATGGTACCTCACGTTGAATGATTAGCAAAATTTTTGTTTTTGATCTCATATAAACGTATGAGTAACGGACACTAACATGTCCAAATTTCAGCTTCGTACGTGCATATTGGTAGGAGTTAAAGCAAAAAAAGACGTTATGAGGAAGTTTTGAGTCATGAAATTTTTTGAATCTTCCATACCTACCCACCAAATCAAGTTAAAGAGGTCAAACTTTGTGTGTGGGGGTTAGTTGGTGACTAGAATATGACCTCTTGAATTTGGATCGAAATGGATTCAAAATGGCGGATTATCAAAATTGGAGTAGAGCTTGAGGAGCCTTAAGTTGGTAAAAATGTAATTAATAGGAACTCACCCCAATTCATCTCCATATATGAGGTTGGTAGGGGTTATCGAACTTAAAATGTGGTGAAGGTACACGAGAGGTCGAAAATTTTTTATGGCGACATCATATGATAAAATGAGCCCAAGTGACTAACTTATTTCCCAAGTGAATTTAGAGGGGAGTTAGAACAAAGAACGGCTTTTAGATAGGAAATTGCAGCAGGAAATTTCATGAATCATCCATATCTCACCACTAGCGCTGGGATTTTTATATTTTTACATATTTTTTTTTAGTTAATTACCGGTAGGAATATCTACAATATCTTCGCGAATCATAAAATTTTGAGTAAAATGAGCTCAATTTGTTTGGCATATTTTGACATATTTTTCGTAAAAAGCATAAATTTACATAAAAATCGACTTTTTGCCAAAATCTGCTCCTGGGAGAGAAAAAAATTTTACACTGTTAAAATAAATCGAGTATGTTTTAAATATTTTTTGTTTCTTTTTTCACATTCCTTTAATAAATGAAAAATGAGACACGACGATATGAGCGAAGTTTCTGTTTTGATTTTGTAATGTTATTGACTTATTGTTCTCCTTTAAAAACCCTGAATTTTGATACCCATATTGCCCCCTTTTATCGAACATATTTTGGCATATTTTCGAATTTTTAGGAATATTTTTGACATATTTCAGACTGCCAAAAACATAAAATATGCGCATAAAACACGATTTTTATGACATAAAAATCCCAGCCGTACTCATCACCAAATCGACCTAAAAAGGTCAAACTTCGTGTGTATGATTAGATAATGATCAGAATATGACCTCTTCAATTTGAGTCAAAATTGATCTATTAGGTGGATCATCAAGATTTTAAGATAATTTGAGGATCCTCAAAAGTTATAAGTTGAGAAGATTAGTATGGGTTCGAATGATTATTTCGTGGCAAGAAATGCTACGTTCATTCTGAATTCAACTTCTCAAGTGGTTTTGGAAGGGATAGGGTAGCGGTTTTCAGACTTGGTATAGGGTTTGACCTGTAGTTATGAAAGATTAAGCAAGGTTATTATCAAATTAACACAAGCTCTTTTTTTTTTTTTTTTTTTTTTTTAACCTCTATGGCTAGACACGTTTGCAATGATTATATTACTTCAATTAAACCAGAAATCCTCTTACTAAAATATATGTAAAATTTATTCATGTTGTTGAAATTTCTACAAAAGATTTCGTTTAATCTATTAATTTTACCTCGACACCGCCTTGACGAAAGCACATTCTGATAATTGGCTAGTAACATCCAGCAACACATCGATAACGGATTCATCCAATGGTTTTTCTTCGTGCGCCTCTAGAAATTTCAAAATAGTGGCATGAATCCTATAGTAAATCTACAAAAAAGAGAGAAATTTGATTTTTGTCAAAATCGCTAGCAATGCGTAGATTTCAATGGATATGACATTGAACTTTCAGTCACCTCGAGTGCTTCCACCGAATAATATTGCGGAGATGAATAGAGAATTCTTGATGGATACTGCGCGCCGTTCTGATGTAACAGTTGTGACGCCTACGTATATGAATCAGATATGTTTATATATATATATTTCTAAAATAACGCAAAGATATTTCACAGTGGGAGTCTAGAGGCTACATTATAAATTCAAATTAAAATCACAATGCGATATATTCTCTCGTAATATTATGAATCATCAATATCAATACTTGGACCGAAATTTAAAAAAAAATCCCCAACATACTTTTAAATAGTGATTCATGTAAACACTGATTTTTTCTTCGTTTTTCTCAGCAATTTTGCCCAGCATATAATGATGCAACCATCTTTCATCTTGAATATCCATTTGTCTTTTAGTCATTTCGATCCAAGCCTACGATACGTGTGAAAAAAAAAAAAAAGGAAAATAGTATTTAAATTAGTATAGTTATTCGATAGGGAAGTAATCTGATCATCGATTCATACATCATTTGCCGCGTTGAAACATTTGAATGACATTTTTAAAAGCTCATTTTTACGATTTTCGAGCGTATCAAACATTTGTAAACTTAAAGTGGTGGTTTCCTGCAACGAAGGTGTAAAAAACCAAAACAAAAATATCAAAGAAAATAAAACTAAAATGACGCAAAAGAAAGTATCGCGCACTCACTTGTTTTAATAGTCGAGAACAAAAGCCGTGAATACTGTAGCAGAAGACACCATATTCAATCCACAATGTCGGCTGATTGGTATCCAACTCGAGAGCAGTTTTATAGCATTTATCGGTTAGGTCAGCTTTTTTCAATATATCGCTTTCGTTTTTTATTGTTTCACACTGTGCGTGGGCGTTGGTGGTCAATTAGTTATACGTTAATAATATCAAAGCATGGCGAAAATTTAAGCGTTTAAAACTTTATTTACAGAATTTAGCTTCGTTTCCAACTGACTTCCTCGAGCTAGAGCCATAGCAGCCCACGAATCAAATCTTTGACGATTAAAACGAACGTCCAACAAATAATACTTGATCGCTTTATTCTGTGGGCAAATAATGAATAAATGAAAATTTTGCGAAAATACGTATTATAAATAATACGGCATCAAGGCATCATGCTTTGAATACGTTCTTGAAAAGAAGAATGAGTAGCGTTTGCAATAAAAAGATGAAATGAGGTCCTATTTATACGCTGCTGTTTGCATTGGTGAAGTGCTTATTTCACAACTTTCTCCTCAATCATGCATAGAATGGACGATTTTGAATGAGTACTCAGTATCATCATCCATCGCACATAATTTACAACATTTTTATTTCTATGAGATAGACGCTTGAGCAAGTTGAAGAAAAGGAAAGAAATGACGGCGGAGGAGAAACTTGCTCACCATTATCTTATTTTTAAAGTAATAATCTCCTAGTAGATAAAATATGTCCGCAACTTCGGACTGCAACGCATTTTCATCGATCGCAACGTCATCAACAACATTATTTGTCAACTGATTTGCACAATCCAAAAGTCGGCCTGTGTAAATAACAAACGAAATACGTAGATAATATATAGTTGATCAGAATAAAGTAGACGAAGTTCAAAAGTACACTGTACGCGTACACGTGCGTGAGTGCCCCGACATTCGCCCAAATGTAAAAACTCCGAACTGTCAGTTCCCTGAACGCCAAATTTCCCGAATCCCATTTACCGGAATGCACAAGAATGAAATTCCACCGAATCCTATTCCCTCGAATGCACAACAAAAATTAATATTATTACACATTACCGTATTCATATAATTATGGTAATATAGAGTTCGATATTTCGACGAATTGCCAAAACTAAAAAGCGGTGCTCCAACTCCGACTCCGATTCCGATTAGGTTTTTCTGATATCTTACGGGTAGGTCTTTCAATTCATTAGGGCTGCTCGCATTTGAAGGTAAATCTACTCGTTGCCCGGCGTCGTAATGTTTTCTTAAGAGCTTCCCTCTCTGCTAACTGACTAAGCACCTCTGGAGGTATTTCTGCCAGTTTTGCTCGGAATAGTTGAGCAAGTCGCTGCTACGGGTGCTCGGCAGCCTTGCGTTTGATGCCAGCCCAGCTACAACGACCTCCGCTTTACACTCTTTACGACTTTGCGGATACGTATGGGCGGATTCATCCGGACCGTTGACATTCTTCATTTCTCACTCGACGATAATGCCAATACATAAATTAATGAGTTCTTTAATCGATAATTTTTTGTTTTCGGATGTCTGCTTCGCCAAGCCCCTACCTACGTATTTGAGGGATCGGATTCTGTGAATTCTATCTTCAGGTAGAAAGCATTCGGCGGTAATTCGGCAAAATGGATTCGGGGGCATTGTCCTAGAATCCGTTCGTGTACACTGTACGCGTATACATTTTTAGCACATACACTCACCGGGATTGTGTTCTGGTGGGATGAGCGGTATCATGCGCTTCAATAATGTTTCCGTATCGGCGGAAATCGTATGCTGCTTCGATACGGCGTCAAACATAGGCAGCTGAACGGGACGATAAAAACAGTAAGCTTGAACCGCTCTGTTCCAAGTCAATGCAAGTCCAAGGCTATTATGTTCTTGAATGTAACGCGGCTAACGGTAAGAATTAACGAACAACATAAATACAAGCTCGCAAAAGTGGCATGCACGATAATGAAAATACGACGAATGTATAATCAATATAGTAACAGCGGTTACAGCTACCTTATTTCTCTTGAAAGGATGCGCGTATAGGCAGTAAAAAATTTGATCGATTTGTTGGGCTAGAGTTTGCCACGTTTCGGAAAACAGGACGCTTTGCTTATATATATCTTCTATTACGTCTAGGGTATAAAATAACAGCGCGCCGTCGTCGAAACAACACCAACAACGCCTGAACAAGATAAAAGAGAATGGACAAGGTAAAGTGGTCAGATCGAGTGAAAATTGTTCGCCGCGCAACGTGAAATACTTTTTCTTACTTTCCTAAATATTCGTGGGCGACAAACAATAACGACACCGACGGTGATATGAAAACTTCGGCCGAGACGTTATCATCTTCGTTAGCGATGTCCCGATTTTTTTCATGACTAAAATGTGAAAGTTGAATCGTGGAATTTTTTTTTTTTTTTTTAAATTATAATTAATTATGTATATCATTCTCACTCGTACTAATATAACTACCACAACAACCACTACCACCCAGTAAGAAAAAGTTACCTAAAGTAGGTATAGGTACGTACAAACGAACGATATTGCATAACAGCATCCAAGGTGCGACCGTGCTGGTTGTAATTTCCGGAATAGGGTCACTGGCTTCGATTTGATGACAAATCAAACTGCAAAACGTTTGCACCAACCTGACCAAATCTTCCTGGTTCAACGTATTCACTGGGCATAGTAAATGTAAAACGTTTAATGAAAATATAGCGATATTATCTGACAGAAAATGGCGGCGAGTGGTAGAATCTTACGAATTGTTTGGCCAACATTCTTAAAACACCATAACATTCCGTTCAAAGTTTTCATCACCAACGACGCCCATTTTGATTTCATATCGGTGTCGATTTCGTCAAAAAATGATTTACGATAAACGGCAAAAGATTCGTAACAACAAACTTCGCACCATTTGAATAATTCCTTTCAAAGTAAATGCCAACACACAGACTTATAGCCATAGGAATAAATACGAGTAATTGAGCAAGCACGTATTATAAGTAAAATAATTATTACAAAATTATCTTCATCATACTTCGTAACGTTTTGCCTCCGACAAAGCATCCAATAAAATTGTGTACTGTTGGTACCTAGATAGGGTAGTTTCATTTGGTATTTGAATCAACTGCTGACAGTCGGGTTTGAGAGTATTTTCCAAAATTTCTATCACTCTATTAAACTGCTCATCAGCTATTAAATATTTCACTTGATTCAAATCTTCGTTTCTGTAACAAAACATTTCACGCAAACTATATAATCATCGTTTAACTTACAATATTGGCATTTGGTCGTTTTAAATTGCAGCTAGGTAGCTAAATGGGTAGGTAGGAACACATACACTATATATCATTATCATTATTATTATTATTATTATTATTATTATTATTATTATTTATTATTATTATTTCCTTATTTGAAAAATTGTTTCGATTAAGATCGTTTATTTTCGTCGTCATTTGTCTTAATTGACGTGAGAACTAATTTACATCAGAGTTGAGCGTTTGTTTAAAACATGTTTTAAACACTAAAAAAAAAAAACAAAATGAAATTTCAAACAAAATTCTGTTCAAAATGCGTTTAAAACGTTTTTTTGTTTCAAACATGTTTTTTATTTTCCTCATTTTTTCTTTTAATTTACGGTATTTAACCAAATAAATACAAGTAAACGCTAATTACGAAGAATTTTCTACCAACTAGGCTGTGAAGGCATCTTCTAGATTTCGAAATTTTTTTCAAATTCCCATTTTCAAATGTTTTGAACTTTTGAGAACTTGAGAGGTCAAGGTCATCAAGGGTATAATAGCTAGCTAAATGTGAAATTTTGAATTTAATTTTTATGGAACTGAATAAGTTGACTTATTTGAATTTGGTCAAGACTCGCGACAGGCGTTGGACGACAATATTATTAAACGAATGGGAATGCTTGCTGGATTCTTCATGCTCGCAGTGCTTAGTGCTCAAGTGAAAATTAAATAATTATATGGTTCTTAATTTTTTCTTATTCAGTTATGAAGTTATGGTGAGGAGCATAAACATTATAAATTTAGAATAGTTGAATACTAAAAAAAAAAAAAGAACAGATTTAAAACTAGTTTTAAACAATTTTTTAAACACGTTCTTTTTTTCATGGAGGTTTTTTGTTTTCAAACAAAAAATCTGTTTTTAAACAATAAAAAACCGTTTTTGTTTTTTATTATAAAAAACGGTTTTTTCTATCTACAGAAGAGATTTCGTTTTCAAATTTGAAAGATTACTTTTTTTTTTACCACGATACAAATAGTCTATTCTCAAGTGTAGTGGGAGGTTGATTTCTGTATCTACTAGCGCACAAATGTATCCACTTATGCAATATACAGATCGTACAGACATATGAGACTTCCAATATTTTAGTCCTTTAGTTTGCAAACCTGATCAAGGTGTTTAGTAAACGTCTCGCGTTGCTTTGACTGATCAAATAAAAGTGGCGTACATTAGGTAAACGAATCTCGATATCCGAATCTGTAATATCTTCGACAATCTGTAAACATCGATCGTAATGACTGAATTGAAATTTAACGTAATAAATCGAATCATATTATTCATTCATCCTTACCATTGAAAGCGCACTGCTAGCAGCATATGAATTTTTTTTTTGCAAAAACAGCATCGCTTCCAACCAACACGTTCGCATCCATAACTGCACATCAGTTTCGATAACATTTAGTATACTGCAAGCGTCGCGCATTTCTCCAAATAGAAGACTAGAAAAATGTCCGCCGAGAATGCTAAAAACCACAACATAACCTTAGTAATACGCATAGGCTAGATCACGAATTTAATACGTTGTCTATTAATTTCAAGCTCGTTGCTTACCTGCCCGTCAATGGTTGACCTTTATCTGCATCTACGAAATAATCGTCCAACGATAGTTCGCCGAACATCAGAACTAGCAATAAATTATCTTTCAAAAGTTTTAACGACTCCTCATCGAATGCATTCATTTCATTTTTACAAAATATTTGAAGAACTTTTCCGTGCTTTCTGGAATTCATTAAACATCGAACAATAGATGCATTTAGTATCATACAGATGTACATCTAAGATGCAAACGTTATTTGCTGCTCTGAAACTTTTCAGCTTTTTCACCATTACATAAGTTTATGAGTGTACCACAATAAAGGAGTTACTTGGTAGTATCTCTGTTTTCTCTATCGTTAACAAATTCTCGATATTTTTAACTTATATGTATATTATATACAAATAAATATATAATTAGTGTACGAACTGGCACTAGGCGAAAAATATCTCTTCCAATTATTTAAAATTGATTTTTTCAAATGCAATGAAATTATAATGCAGTTGAAATGAATTTATCAGCCTTAAAAATTCATTAAAGTAATTTTAAAAATACTTGTAACTGCAGTCTATATAGGTTCAGAGGTACATATTAAGGCACCAATACGAAAATCTGCGTACGCATTCCCTGAAGTGATAATAACACTATGTGCACTGATTCCCATAAGAAACGTTGTGACACCAAAAATTGGCGCCTGAACGAAAAAACTGGTGCCACAACGTTATGTAATTTATTATATAATTTGGTGCCACAATAACACTATATAAACGTGTATACATCAACAATATTGCCCACTTTGTGAATTCACATATGTACGCTAAAAAAATAACTTTTTAATAAATTAATTGAGGAATTTATGCATAATACCATTTGTTTTTCTTTGTACAATTAATGAAACTTGATGAAAATTTTGTAACCGTAATTTTTGAGAAAAAATCTCACATTTCATGTTGATGCGCGACATGTTGTTTACTCGCCAAAACGCGCAGATTACAATCCGCTTACATGCAATAGCAATGCAAAATGCGTAATTAGTTTTCGAGATATTTTCTACTTTTCCTTTCGAAAAAGAAAAAAAAAACTTTTCACATGAAACTCTGAGTTACAATATTTCAAAAACTTCAACTCTAGGAATCAATTCGATTCTTTTCTTTTTCTCGCAAAGATATGGTAGGAAAATAAAAATAAACAAAATGTTAAGCATTTATATCAATGTTTGAAAGAGATGGAAAGTTCCCGATTTCATAATAAATCAACTAAATTACTCGGAAGTAGCGAAAACTGACTTCAAAAATATATGAACAGCAACTTCCTCACTTACTGTAGAATTCGACACAATTCTAAAAAGATGCTCGTTAGAAAAGCAGGCCACATTATAGACCACTTTCTAGCAAGTTCTCTCAAATACACTTCTATCAGCTCCAACAGTGGCTGTTCATTGTACATATTAATATACCATTCGACATCCGCTTTTTCTTTCTCACTGCCAAAATACTTTTCTTCGAGCAGCATTCTAACCAAATTCATGTATTAGGGTTTGTTTGAATTCATGAAGTAGGTAAATACTAAATCAATGTTCATACTTATTCCTCGACTGTTCCGTTACTTCGTTGACAGGATAGGAAGGCAGATTATTTTGATCTTGATGCTCGAATAATAATCTATAGATATCCATAGTATCGAAGGAATCATCATTCCAACGCATTAACTCGAAGTAACTACTCTTGCAAATGGTTTTCTTCTGAGGTCTAAATATTATAATTGACAAATCTTATTTGAAAGGAAGAAAAATGTTGGAAAGTTTACGCGAACACAAACTAATTTCAGTACTTCATGCACGAACTAAAAAAATACTTCAGTTTTACTCACAGTAAATCGGAAGGAATTAAATTTTTCAACACTTTGGATAAGCTAGGTTCGTTACTTTTTAACACAGTTTTATTTCTCGTTGAACGTCGTTTATCGCATAACTTCAGCTGATCTGCAAGCGTGGGCGAACACTTTCTTCGCTTCGTTCGATTATCTAAGAGGAAAAGCCAATGACACTTTATCTATTTACATCAGAACCTATTTTCTTATATACTTTCTGTTATCACTTACTTGTTTCCAATACAGCTTTTTCGGTATCCTCTATTTTCGATGAGCTCGCGTTCAGTTCTTTCAAAACCTCACCTTCATTGTCGTCGTCGTCATCGTCATCGTCGTCATCATCATCATTATTATTATTATTATTATTATTATTATTATTATCATTATCATCATCATCGTCATCGTCGTTGTCATCGTGATTACTATTATGAACATTATCATTATCTTCGTCTTGACCGAGTTCATTACTACCGGCATTTTCTTCTTCGTTTTTACAACTGCCTACATTCCGATACTTATCTTCTTTGTTGTTAGAATCGATTGTATTTGAAACATTGCAGTTTTCAGGATCGCTCGGAGGTACCGTGTTTTTTTCTTGATGATGGTTTTCGTCACTCAGTTCACAAAGAATGTTTTCTTCGATAATCGCTGCACTCGTAATAGATTCCGTAGCGAAGGAAATCACACTCGAAACAGCTTCTTTATTGGAATCGTTGCAACTAGATGATGATTTCATATTGATTTTGCTGAAGAAAATCTAAAAGAAGAGAATAGCATCAATTTATATATGAAAAAATTGCGAAACCATCATACATGAGGTAAGATATGTCTTATAATATGCAAAATTGTGAGAAAACATGAAAATTAAAAAATCAGTATCAAAAAATGTTAATAAACCTTGAAACGACATAAGCGTTCAATGAATTTCTACAGTTGACTACATTTACCATATCGTTCGAATCGACGTTATACAAATATTTGTACAATTTCAGCAATGATTTTCCCAAGCAAATCCAAGAATTATTTTTTAATGGCTTAAGTAAGCCTCTTATAGGAATTTCTTGATTGGTAACACCGTACAGTATAGAACTCAACTTTCGATCCCTAACTTTCAAATCATCAATTTCTCGAAAACACTTGCACGCTTCTTCATTATCAAATTCTACGTATATTCCTTGATCGCTGTTAAGTATATACACAAGAAAAAAATAAATTAAATGTTAAAACAAAAGTTATTAAAGTAATTTAATGGTAAGACTATCTCACATTTGAGGGTATAAAGAATAAAAATCTTCCTTTATATGAGAATGTTCTTTGAATATGCGTTCCTTCAAAATGGAACCTTTTCTGTATCCCTTATCTAGACACAAAGCTTGATGAATGTAGAAAAGACAAGTCATCATGTCTCCCAGCGCGTAAGTAGCCGTGATAATTGAATTCAAACTAGGCCAGTGGTGAGGATTACGATACAACGTCTAACGTATAAATGCAACATGTATAAACTTATAATTTCCAACAAGATTCAGGTACCGCGATAGTAATTACTTGTTATTTATTTACTATCATCGCTGTAAGCATCGTCAGCATTCCTTTACTTACCTCCGTAAATGCACAAACTGCGAAGGTTAAATTAGGAATTTTCATAGCAACATTACCAATTTTATACCATAAATTTAAATCTGTATCATCAAGTTCGGTTGCCTGCGTATAGTAGTAAATTGATGCGATTATGATTTTCAACAACTGAATTGAAATTGTTTGCAACACAACATTATAATATTAACTCACCAATGTATAATATTTCAATGCTAATTCGTAACGACCCATTTTGAATGATATATTACCCAAATTAAGAAAGCAGCAATATTTTAAATGAAATATGGAGGGTTGAACTCTTCCATTCACATATTTCACTTTACCGTCAGCCTAAAATTTATAGACATGAAAACCTTCAAAATCAAACATTAACACAAAAACATTAGGTAATGATTCGGAATCTGACTCCTCGTATTTTTTCATTCCATTTTTGATTTTTCACTTACTTTTTCACGCTGAATTCAAAACTGAACTCGCTTTCCCGAACCGAACTCAATTTATCGATATATCTCAATTGAAAATTATACATACATTGTTCATGTACTGATCAGTATACAAGCACTTACACTTGTAACCATTATGAGCATGAACTTTCATGATTAACAACATTGCGAGGTTGAGAGGGAAAATTGAAAAATGAACGTTGATGATTACTAGTGTTATAAGTGTGGAGAAGAAATGAACTCAAAAAAAAGAAGAAGATAATAAAGTAATTAACAAATTTTAACAAAAATATTGAAAGAAGTGAAATTCCAAAATTGATAAAAGGGAGACGTTAGTAATAAGAAAAAATTGACATAAATTAAAAGAAAGAAAATTGGAAGCGTAAAAACATATTGAAGGAATAACGAATTAAAACAAACATTAAAAGAAATTAAATTATATAATTGATGAAATGGAAAAGATAATGCTAACGAGTAAAAGTGCTCCCATTCTAATCAGTATCTAGTCTACATAAGCATTACACATATATTTAACTTTCAATTGAAATATCTCGATAAATAAGGTTTGGTTCGGAAAACAGAGTTCAGTTTTGAATTCAGCGTGAAAAAGTAAGTGAACATACCAAAATGAAATGAAAAAAATACGTGGAGTCAGATTCCGAATCATTACCAAACAGGTATTCCAGCTACGCCAATGTTGACTTACATTGTTCAGCACATCACTTTTTATAAGTTGTAAAAGAATGTTTTCTGCTTCTTTTAGTTTATTTTGTTTTTGAAGAAGTAAAGCTTCACGATATCCAAACTGTAGTTTTTGTTCCTGAAAGTAATTTTCGTCCAAAAGCAAACGTTCATCTGTCGAGTTCAATTATACTTATACAAATATGACCAACCAGTGCTTCTTTTGTGATGGGATTCTCTTCATCTTCTACGTTACTTTCATCCGACGAATCTTGATTTAAAGCTTTAATTTTGACAGGAATCATCATTCCAGTAGAAATGTCTGATACTTGAAACTCTCATTCACAATTTTAAATCTCTACATAGATAGATGAAGACATGAACCTCCACTGATTCATTTTTCTTTAAGGCGGTGCTTCGCGTATTGGAAATGGGAAAATAGTATAACTTACCGTCAAAAGGCGTGTCGCTACATTGGACTGATTTGAACGAGAACGACTCGCGATAATCGTAATTTATTTGCAAGACAGTGCAAAAGAATGCCTCCTTCACTTAAGTGCAAGATTTAGCCGTTTGTGGCAGGCTAAGGTTCTAAGCCTAAAGAAAAGACTTTACTCGATAAATTCGGAAATCTGAGTAGTTTGAAAAGCGGTGTAAAATAAAATAAGGTTCAAATTAATTGTTTAACATTTTTCCTAGGTTCGACGCGAAATTAATTTCGAACTAATTTTTTTAACTTTGTTTCACAATGAAATAAACTTCAGTGCGACAAGACCTCTACTCTGTTCGCAGATTATTATGTATTTGTTGCTGCAAGATTGGAGTGATAAATTTTGTTTGGATTAAAGAAAGATTACATTTTTGGTGTCAGCTCTGTTCAAAGTTTTGTAGATCTAGAGTGTGAGATGAAATCGCATGGGCAGTCACCTTATTTTGGCAAGGTTAGTATACCAGCTGCATAAAAATTAAAATGTTTAATTTTTAGTGTAATCCGCGAGTTGTGATGCAGCTGGCATTCACTGTTCATACTAAATGTATTTAAAATATTTCAGCCGCGAGGGATGCGAATAGTCATTTCTCTTTTGCTTACGTATGGAGTGTTTCATATGATGTTTCGAGAACATAAGCGCAACATACAAAATGGAGTTATTGAAAGAATTAAGAAGAAAGAAATCAATATAAATGATTAATATTGGTAAGAACCCGTTACCTCAAAGTGTTGATATTAATACCTGACATGCAACATTTGCAAATTCCATGAGATGAACAAAAAAATCTCGGGAGCATCCTGCTTTTCAACTTTGTGTTTAGTTGAATGCATTAGTTACTACGTAAATTTTACATCTAAATCAGTTGAGCTTCACCAACATTCTCATAACAGGTTAAATAATTTCACTTTGTTATTGCAGTACATATTATGTTCATGTGTGTGAAAATTAGTTAAATTTTAGATAATTATTTATAAAGTATCAATAAGCTAGATAATGTGATTTGATGCAATATATTTTTCTCTTACATTTTCACCATCTCACCTAAATATCTATATGGGTACATGATTGAAATCAATATTTATCGAAATAAGGTTTTCATGAACTTTTTATTTTTGAATAAATTGTAAAGAGAAAAATATCATAAATATGTATGTGAAGGAAGACATTTCATATGATTATGGTAGTAATAATGATACAGTTTGTAATAGTTTACATTTACATTCATCTCATTCTACCAAATACTTTGGTCTTGTTTTTAAGTAAATGTAGACAAAAATAAAGAAAAATATGGCCACCAAAGTTGGCAGCACCAAAGAAAAAACATACTTCTTGTTTTCCAGGAACTCTTTCTTGCGTTCCTTCTTTTGTTTATTTGTTTCTTTTAATTTACCTTTCATTTGGCGCATAGCGAAGATTGTAGATTACGGAGTAAAAAAACAAATTCACATCAACTTAGTGCATGAATTGAAGAAGATGAATTATTCTCACAACACTGTCTTGCTAATATTTATACATCGACTGCGGATTTTCTACTGGACTACGCTTACTTGCTTTACAATTACGTTTTGTAATTAAAAAAGAAAAACATAGATAAGTTATCTAATATTTACATTAAGAAACTGCAGCTGCAAATTTGCAAGAATTATGCCACGACGACAGTCGAAATCGTGGAAAAGCAGTTTATGATGAGTTTCAGATGAATTCCAATACCGAACGTCTTCCACTATCTGTTTATGTCAAATTGGCTAATTTTAATTAGAGATAAGCCTTAACCTGCCGTTGTGAACATGGGGATAGATCAACGGTAGCATAGATATATAGTACACCTCTCAACGTAACCAACGCACTAGGTCGCACTCCCTCTATCTACCTTAAAAACCGTTAGAGAGCGTTGCATGAAGCGAATTTTGGTACATTCCTGTTTTCCTCCTGGGAAAATGTGAATAGAAAAAATACATTATAGTTATTCATGAGAGCAATTAGTAGTGTACATTTTGTTAATTTCGCAGCGCTCTCTAGCGGTTTCTAAAATAGATAGAGGGAGTGCGACCTAGTGCGTTGGTTACGTTGAGAGGTGTACTATATTTATCTATGCTATAGTCGATCTGTTCCCCCATGTTAACAACGGCAAATTAGGGCCGTATGCAAGAACGATACTTAAGTTAGCCTAAGTACTTAACGTTCATTTCTTTCCGCCATGCCTATTGTTTAGTAATTCTTAAGTATCCAATTTCGACTACTTAAGCAAATGCTTAAGTTAAGTATCGTTTCTGCATACGGCCCTTAATCTCCAAGTCCAACATTCGCGTTAGGCTTGGTTCATAGGAACGCGTTCACCGTTCGTCGGTTGTGAATCAGTGAATGTGAACGTAATGAACAGATGAGTAACATAAAACGTTCAAGCGCTTTATTCAGTCCATGTTGCATTGCAGTAAGCGTTCATGACAGGAAGATGTCTGTTTCCCACGAGTTGTATGTATGGAGTGGCTTTGCATTGTAGCAAAGTGAGGTACTTTGTCGAAGATTTCCAACGATCTGTTGGTGATAGTAATTCGTAAAGTGTGAGTAGGCGTGAGTGCATTGTAGTGACTGAAAGTTATCAATAATTAATATCCATCAATAATTATTAAAATTCAAGTTTCTTTTTGTGGTTCGTAATACGAATAATAAAATTGTATTATTTTATTTTCTCGAACTTCAAATCCGCTTGAAGATGTAGTAAAATTGAACAATATGAATGAACTATGGAAAGTGAGACAGATGCCTGGCAGTAGGACTTCACTTTCTTGAATGTTCCATTTTTTACGTGAAGTTACACGTTCGTTTTTACTTAGTTTTTACTAGCCGAGTGAGTATCAGAATATTCTTTGTTATCTACTTATGTGTCAAAAGACAAATATAAGTCGTGAAAATGACGGTGATGTATTCTCATTATCTGAGTCACGTGCTATTTTACGTTTTTTTTTTACGGTAAATTAGTTCGATATTTAATTTCATTTATCTGCCAATTCAATTTAATGCTCTTCGAAGTTGATGCAACCTCTTGATATAACTTTGTAACACTTGTCGAAATTTAAGATATATCGGAAGTCGCTATTTGCTGGTAGGTGTAATATTATGTTCGTAACTTACTGTACAATGCGAGTAAAAGTGCATTTTTTTATAGATTTGCAGGTTATACAGCTCGATGGCGGATGACAAAGAGGATGGGGAGAAACTATTTCCTTCGGAAAAAGCCGATACACAAACATCTGAAGTGTTGAAGTTCACTCCAGAAAATGAGAATAAAAATGCTGTATCGTCTATTCATATGGAAACCGTGAAGTCAAAATTCACCGGTTTAACGAAAGAAGAACTTATGAAATATGCAAAAGATCCATTTTGGATTCGAATTCGTTGGGTCCTTTTTGTTTTGTTTTGGTTGATATGGTTTCTAATGTTGTTTGGAGCGATTTTTGTGATAATGGTTACACCTAAATGCAAGGAATCACCTCCTCCGGAATGGTGGCAGCGTAGTTCGCTATACAAAATCGATATTTTTCAGTTGGCGTTGGAAAAATGATTCTGTCATTGGTAAGTTGATCAGCATATCCAGTTCACGTATTCTCCATTGTATGTCAGCGTATTCATTAGTATCTGTTTTTTCCACTCTCACTTTATATAGATTCGTTACAGAAACACATCAAATCTTTGAGCGACATTGGTGTGGAAACGTTAATGCTGGAGTCTGTGTTCAAATCCAATAAGGATTCGCCACAAGAAGTAATGAATTTTACCGACGTCAATCCGTTTTTAATCAGTGTGGATGTGTTCAAGAAGGACATAATTGATTTCGCTCGTCGAGAAGGTATTTCATGATGTGCATACGCATCATACATACGTATGTCCATGTTCGCATGATTATTTTTATGATTATTAATGCTAATGCACATCATTCTATCGTAGGATAATGATTACAGTAGGAATTGAAGACGAAATTCATTTTTTTTCGCGAAAATGTGGTGCTTACTTTAGTATTGAAATGTTGTTATCTTTTTAGGGATTCATGTCATCATTTCCTTCGTGCCTAATTATTCTGGACGAAATGATTTTTTCTATAGATCAGTTATGAAGGAAGATAAATTTTACGAAGACCTATATGTTTGGCATCCTAAAGTGTATTCTGTGAAGCCTGAAAAACCACCAAATAACTGGGTAATTTTTTTAAGTTTGAAAGTGCATGCATTTAAGTTGGAAACATAACTGTACGTTCATACGAGGCGGCGTGCATTGCGCTGTCGTATTTACATTATAGTTGAGCGTGTATAATACATCGGCGTGGGAATGGCGCGATGAACGCAAGCAGTTTTACCTTCATCAGTTCAACGTTACCGAACCGGAATTTAATTTTAGAAATCCCAACGCTATTGAATTTTTTAACGTAAGTTTGAATACCAGTAAGGCGCAGTAATAGATTGTTGCGTTACCGTCGTACTATGTAGTTTCGTCCTTGTTGCGTAGAACGTATTCAAGTTTTGGTTGAATGTAGGCGTTGAGGGTTTTCATTTAGACAAGACTGAATATTTAGTGGAAGATTTACAATTTAGAGATGAAACGCCCAGAGGCAATACCAGCTATACTTTTAACGAGTACGGCTACTACTTCCATCATCATACGTTCGAATTGTCCGATACACCGCAAGTGCTGGCTAATTGGAGTTCTACTATTAGAAATCAGTTTAGGTTAGAGGAATTTTGAATTATTCGAGTTGCACAGTATGAGTAGGTATACTGTGTGCGGTACACAGTGTACACCGTATACATTTCATACGTATGTATAAGCGAAAGAAAAATTTTGTTTCATTCTTGTTTTGTCGTTTAGAATTTTAAGCGTTAGCGGCGGCGTAATGGAAAATAGAAGTATATCTAATTTCGTCCTCAGACCTTTATATTTGTCGCCAAATTTCACCGCCAAAGAGCTAAATGATCATATTTTAAAATGGAATAATTCGGTTCATCATCCTACTTGGCAGGTATTACGCATACTCGATACTGGTCCAGAATGCGAACTTGGATACTGCGAACAACGTGATTTATTCTAATCGCATTTTGCTTGCTTTAGTGGAATTGTCTGACCGATGTGAAACATTGTTTCCCGGACCCTGCATTAGACGGCCTATTCATGGTCAGTTTCCTCTTACCTGGTGTGCCGGTTTTGAATCTCGGCCAAGAATTCGGTTATGAAAATGGTGAGTGAAGTTTAGTCTGCATTTCTTGCACAATTACGTATAAACTCACATTTGTAATTGTTCACGCTTACTGCACGCGCTTATTTTTTATGTAGTATTCAATGCGAACGGCCAAATTGACCCCCAGCTTTGGAGCAAAGTGTACAACAATCAATCCTCAGATCCGGAAAGCCATTTAAATACCGTCAAAAAGCTAATTAAAACGAGAGAAACGCCTTCGGTTACCTATGGCAACTTTAACAGTACAGTTTTGAACGAAACCGTTTTCGCTTTCACCAGGTAAATAAATGATTTACTTACGTGGAGTTCCTTTTATTTATCGATTACGTTGTACGTTCATTTATATTCACATTTAATTGCTACACCGTATGTAGGATCAAACCTGGGAATCCTGGTTATCTTGTTGCGTGGAACCTTGGTCGTAATACAGTTACGGTGGATTTCCGTGAATTTTCGGCCGTTCCTGAAGATTTTATGATGGTACAGAAAACCGGACGTTTATCTAAAGATCTTTACCCGTTGAAGTAAGTTGGTGTTTGGCTATTAATTTTTTCCGTCAATTTATACGAATTCTACAATTCTACAACTCTACACCTCTTGAATTTTAATACCAATCCCTCAAACTAGTATGCATTATTCGTATCTGTTATCCATTTAAATTGCGTGCTCGCGTACGGTAAAGGTTTTATTTTATTTTATTTTATTTCATTTCATTCTGTTCTATTCTATTCTATTCATAAATTTTCAACTAGATTACAATCTTGCATCTTCTATTCTTCTTCAATGCCTTTTTTATTGGCTAGTTCTTCTTCATAGACCTCTCCTAAGAATGAATAATTTTCGTGTTGTGTTTTACATGATGGTGCAATATGATACCAAATTGCTGTAAAGAAGCGTAGACTTACCCGACTGCTAGCAATACGTACATATGTATTAACGTCAAAGCACCGGGATACAGCGGTGCTGGGAAAGCTAAATGAAAATGACGATTTCTTCTACTCAAACGATTAAAAATTCCTAATTTTTACTCCAGCTCTTCAAATTTCCCACGTGTTTTTCGCCGATTTCTCGCAAAGATTCCCCTTTTTTTTAGATTAGGAACTCCTACGTTTTTTCGCAAATTCCCTCACAAAAAGCAAAAATAGATTACGTCATGTTCCCAGGTCCTCGTAAAAAAATTTCAATAGTATAATAATTATTATGATCTAGTATATCTGCAGTATGCTTCATAAATTGGTTGACTGTTGAGTGATTTTTCTTATTGTAAATACGTATTATGCATTTCTTTGATTATGATTCAGTGGTAACATATTATTATAATCTAAGATACGACGTATTTTTTTTTTTTTTTTTTTTTTTCAAGGAGCCGAATATATAGCTCAAATGTTCAATTACCAGCCATGGCAGCGGCAGTGTTTAGTTTTGTGCCGGTTTTTAAGTGAGCGGATATCATTAGTCGAAGTCGTCTTGGTTTGGTCCAGATAATGTTCATCGAATCATCATAGTTTAGCGTCTAAACGGCTTTTATAAAGATCGATTTGGTTTCTTTTGTTTTGATTTTTTTTTTCTCTCTGCGCTAAGTTGTTTCTATTCATTCGTAAAAAAAGAGGTGAGCGATTTATAGTTAAATCTGCAATATACTATCGGAATATTGGATGTGCTTATTTTCATAGGTAGTTAGTTAATAACTTTGGAATTGAAGCGTATTAGTAACTATACGTGATGCGTTATGTATACGTAATTTTGAGTCTAAGTTTTCATTTGTACCGGCGAGTTATGATTAAAAATTGCTATTCTGATTAGTAGACTAAGGTATCGATTATCATATAGATACTTCTTTTTTTTTTTCTTCTTTTCTTTTTTTCATATTATTCGTTATTAGATCGTATATTAATATTATTCTACTTTACTTATTTTTATTTTCAGCTTGACTTAATTTATCTGTTAATTTTATTTAAGTTATTGGAATCTCATTACCATTGTTCGATTATTATTGTTATTCGTTGTGTATGTGTGTTTTTCTAATCAGTTTATAGTGTAAGTAGCCTTCGAAATAAATGTAATCCACATACGTAGGAGTAATAAAGTTTGTTTTTGAAATTAATTGATATTCGTAAGCCTATCCTTGCATTCACGAAAGCTAGTCGGTAAATAAGTACGAAATTCTTTCCAAACTATCTCGTTTAATACTGATGAGCGCAATAAGCGCAGTGAATTTGAACCAGATATGTAGATATGCAGGTACGCAGATAGACGCTTGAATGCTGCGAATTATTATTACGAAAAAAAAAAAAAAAAAAAAAAAAAATGCGTGTAAATAATTAATTACAACAGCAGTATGTAAGTGACGTACGCGCAGGTTATTCTGGTTAATGATATATTTTTATGTATACTACTATCGCAGCGCGTCGCTACGTTTTTGAAAGTGAAAAACGTGAATATATCAAAAAATTTTATTCGACATAGTCAATAATTACAACCGTATTACAGGTAGGTGCAGATTTACGACGAAATAAGTACACTGTACACAATACACAAATGATAGAACTCCTATAAGGTATTATAGGTAAAAGTAAAAGAAAAACACCGTATGAGAATCAATCACAAAACATGAAACGAACAAGAGTAAAAACGATGAAGACAGAATGATTTTTTTACGAATAAATACCATATCGGTCAAATATTAAAAAGTTCCTTAGGATTAACGGTGGCGTATGTTACGTTGGCTGGCGCTAAAACCATTGACGTACTGGAAAACTGCAAAAATATTTCAACTAGATTAAAATACGTACCTACATAAATACAATGAGTATTGTTTGGTACATTATTGTACCCAAAATGGTCTTTAAAGTACATTTGCTGCACCCGTTCCGGCTATTTGGGCATAGGAGTGTGTGCTAGAATTGTTGGCAACACTGTCTAGAATCCGCATAGTTGAATTTTAGGTTTGGCGCAACATAACATTATTTCAGTGGACTCACATAAAAACAGCATATATTTGTACTGTCCGTAATTTTTTCGTTCTAGAGTGCATTGGTGATCGAAAAAATGTTGCTCCTATGTGATACTGCGCAAATAGGCCTACGTCGATAGAACTGTGCTTCAAAACGTTAAACAGTTTATATGAGTAAATATGTAAATTTATCATAGATTGTTGCACCAGTTTGGTCTTTGAGATACATTGATACATCCGTTTTTTACATATTAAGCAAATGGAGGCGACAAATATTTTTCTCAATTTATGGATGCAAAGTACATTATAACTAGGTACATATCGCTTTCGAAGTGCAAAGTATTGTTTTACTGGCGAGTTTTACCGGCGACTTCGGTAATTTCCAATTACAAAACTCGCCGGTAAAACAATATTTTCCACTTCAAAAACAATGTGGTTATGGTGATACTTTACGTCTACAATTGAATAAAATAGCGTACGCAGCTCGGGAGCAAAATTAGTGAACGTCGACGAGTGTAATACACTCGTCGGCAGGCATCCACAAACTTTGCTCCCGAGTTGCGTTATACATTAATTATCTATATTCGTATTTACTAAGTGAAAAAGTACATTTAAAGACCTGGTGAAACGGAAGTATCGTAACTAGCTATATAGATACATCAGTGATGTGAGGGCGAAGCTTTACGTTCGAATGTTATGAAACGGACCATCGTTGATAACAAAAAACATTTTCTACTTTTATTATTGTCAACATTTTGTTAGGAACTACGGTTTAAATGCACCATTATTAGTATACCATGATGTATAGGTATACTGTATATGTAGGCACATCCGTTAACGGAAGTCGCTGATTTTGAATCCGACAATATCGTATGTTTCCCACCTATCAATAAAGGAAATTCAGATCTATCTCAGCGGAAACGCATTTTTGGGAGAAACTGATTGCAAGGATGAATTCCTCGAGTCCAAAAGTCCTACTCTGGACAGCTTGCGCGACAAAATTGCGGACAAATAGTTTTATTCGCTAAAAAACGTAGATTCCTTATGTTAGGTACCTAACTTTATTTTCTCAATTATATGAATCAGCGTTCTCGAATTAGTCGAAAACGACTACAATTTCGATTTTTTTTTGGAACCGTCCACTATCTTTAGTATTCTTAGTTTTGTGAAGGAAAAAAATGTTGTCAGATTCTTTCGCGCAAAAGAATTTCTGGAGCCGAGAATAGTATGTCTTTCATTAGTTTCTTTAAAGAATGCGTTTCCTTACACACACGTATGTATGAAATTCATTTTTTTCTTAAATGTTATATTAAAGAGTTAGAAGAGGTAAATAGTAGCATCTGATGATAAGTATGTACATTCAAAATCACCATTCTTCATTCAGTATAAATCGATTCAAACCATTATCAAAATGCGTTAGACAGTTCGACGTTATCTATTTGTTCATTTTTGTTTTTTTATTTGCGAATAATAACTTTCGCATTACGTCGAGTGGTACGCAATTTTATTGATTACGAATTGTGATAATATGAAAATATCTCTTGTCAGTGATGTAATTAAACAGCTCTTCTTTAGGGGAAGGAAAGGTGGGGAGCGAGGTTGACGTTCGAATTTTGTAAGAATAGGTCACATATTTTATTCGAGTTCGTTATTTTTTGTATACATAATATTATAAATCATAGGTATAGATAGTCAGATACCTGGCTAGACCGGTAACGTAAAGCATAACGATGCCTTCTTCTTACTCTTCGAGGACAACATGCGCATAGAATCCTGACAAATGCTCTGTAACACAAAATTTCGTTGTTATTTTTATTTTTATGGTACATCGCAATTCCATAGTTAATGTACAGAGGTATAGAACTAGTCAACTAGGTACATTTAATTTATTCATTTTCGACGAATTCGTCGGACATCTAACACGCGTCCGCAAAACAGAGTAAAAGATATGCTTATAGATAGACCTTCAATATTTATTTTAAAGTATTTAGCTGTACCTTACTGTGATTTTGAAAATTATTTCAGAATGTTAAAGTCATGCTTAGTAGATAATTTCACAACAAAAACGCTGCAAAATAATATTATGAGTAAGTAGCTAAGTGAGGAGGTACTAAGTACCTAATAATAATGATTTGTCGTGTATGCGGAAATGTCATGTCCTTACGTAGTCGAAAGATGTTGGCAAATGCATTATAAATTTAAGGTGGTTAAGTACGTTTATGCACTGTCCCTTTTTTTCTCAACTCTATACCCAGAAATACAAGCGGTTAATAATGCATTATTACCAGATTAAATTTGTTCATAGCGAAATCCCTACACAATGAATTTAAATTATTCAACTTTTGAAATGTATATTCACCAGGTATCATCATATTATAGGTAGTTGGGTACTTGGTATAAAAATTGTTTGAAAACTTTTATCAGTGATAGTTAATGCGTTTTAGTTTTAATTAATAAATTTCATTCATCGTTATGAAGCAAGATAACATACCTTGTTACCGTATAATGTGAGGATTGTGGGCGTAGTAGCTAAGTATAATTACATGCTAGGTACCAAATTTATGATTTTTGAACTGCTTTGTTTATAACGGTTACTTCGAAGGGAAGGGGCGAGATGATATTTGCGCTAAGTAGGGCATATTTTAGGCGAGTTTTAAACACCCCCTCCCCCCCACACACACACAAAACGCTCCGTTTGAACAATGTAAAGCATGTGATTAAGAATTTGTGACATAGTATATATCATGTATAATATACTATAATAGTAAACTGGTACGAAAAAGTCATCTCATCATTTTGAAGGGAGAGTAACGACGCGACGGTCTGATAATCTTAATATATATATATATATATATATGAATCTGCATGGTTTGAGTTTTTTCTTTGTGACTTTTCACAGCCAAAACTACTCGTACGTAATAATTGTATAGGATCGCGTTAGTATTCGCATCCGTTGTGAATGCATTCGAGTTGTTAATAAAGTTGCATAGTTCTTCGCCGTAAATGTGAACGCATTCGCACTGTTAGTGAAGCTGCATAATTTGTTTGCCGTGAATTTGAATTTGATCGCGTTGTTAGTAAAGTTGCATAATCCGTTCGCCGTAAATGCAATTTACTCGTTATTTCGTGCTGTTAATAGAATTGCATAACGCTTTCGCCATAAATAACACAAATAAGTAGCAGCGTAGTGTACGTAAATTTATCATTAGAAATACGTACTTTTGAAACAGGTACGTATTCCAACTGTGAAGCGTATGCGTCGTTTTCATAGCCCAAGTATATGACTCACATGGATGTATTTCGTTTGATATTACATACTCCTCGGGCAAGGATTGAGTTAAGACTATAGTAAGTCGTGTAGTTTAGTATGAAAAAGAATAAGTGTATGTTAGAAATTTACCTATTTCCATAATGTCGCATGAATGACCGTTATCTCCAATGTACACTATGCCCAAGTGATTCTCGTATCCCTAAGCGCTAAATTCTTTCGTTGAAAGAAAAGGAAAAGGAAAAAAAAAGAAAAAAAAAGTTTAATAGTATGAATTTTTATTAATGTTTTTCTTCGGATTAGTTGATAAAAACTTGAATTATTTTATTTTCAGATCATTGCCAACGATATTTATCAATATGCGTTTTTTTTCAAATTTTTTTGAATTGTTCTAATGTATTTGGCAACACTGATTTAGTATTCTAATAAGTTTGTCACTGTTTGCGGCTTGCAAAATAAGAAGAAAAAAAATTGAATAAATTTTTGCATATTAAAGAAAAAAAATCATAACTATTCAAATTTCTTTGTTCTTACACATCAATAAACTGAAGGTGACTACATTAAAAGAATATCACTGTTACAAAAAGCGACGAAAATTACTTGTATCTTAAAAAATTACATTACAATAAATTATACGCGACATGTTTCGGCGCAGTGCCATCATTAGGGATTCTGTATCCACACCTGATGATGGCACTGCGCCGAAACATGTCGCCTATAATTATAATGTAATTTTTTTAAATACACAGTGATTTTTGTCGGTTTTTGTAACAGTGATATTCTTCTAATGCTTACTTCGTATTAACTTATATTGAAAAAATAAAATATTAAAGATATAAAATTTTATTTTATGATTATTTTTATAATTTTTTTACTAATGTTAAAAAAAAAAAAAAAAAAAAAAAAAAACAAACAAGCAAAACAAACAAAATGAGAAATGGAATAATTATTGATCTATTTGAAGGAAAGGAAATTTCGCGCTCGAGGTTGCGAAAATCACTTGGGCACAGCATATAGTGTATACATATAAAATATACGTGTTACATATCTACTATGTATGTACTTATTGCATATATACGCGTACATAATTCTACTACATCTTAGATGTCCGTTCGTCAAAAAGAAGTGAAACCAGCAGGGCCGCACTATCAGTTTTTGCGCCGTAGGCTTTCTTCACTTCCGTCACCCCCTCCCCCTTCTCAAGAAAAACTCTGCAAACTGCCAAAGTAAAACATATTTTTGACATAACAAAATCATTGTAATAAATTTTTAAATCACCAACCAAAAAAAAAAAATGAAATTATGTAATAATATGTTTTCATCCCCACTCATTTCAATTCATAAGCGAATCGTGGCCAGAACAACATAAATATTGAATAAGTTTTGTGAAACGTATTTTGATTTTGATTTTTTTTTTTAAATTGCAAGAGTACTTTTTCGGCCAGCCCTAAATTTTTCCGCCCTAGACCCAAGCCTAGTGTGCCTGTTGGCTAATACGGCCCAGGAGACCTGCCTTCGCTGTTGGGTCAGATGAGCTCATTCATTTTCCTGCATTCGATGTCATCTCGAGGAATCCACAACGCTGTAACGCCACCAACTGTTCCAAAAAAATTTTCTTTACGTAGGCTGAATGCAATGTTTAAGTATGTATCAAGCGTGACAGAAACTGTTTTGTAGATTTCCATAAACTATGCAATAAAAATAATGAAAACTATGTTCTGCAAGTCGCAACTTTTATTTTAATGGGAAATGGACATATCTACTGTATCTCAGGTCGAAATAATGCAACGGAGCTAAAAAAAAAAAAAAAAAAAAAAAGAAAAAAAAATACTAAAATCATCAGGAAAATATGTTGAATCAGAATCTAACGTCAGATAATTTTTGTATCTTGTAGATACCCAAAACCTGTGACCAAAAAAGTTAAGTTGAAAAAAAAAGTCAATTATTATTACGTAAATGTATTTCTTCTGATTTGGTTACTATTTATGAAGTCATTATTATTGGATAATTCCTTAACGTACTAATAGGTACTCATAAATTTGGTAAGTTTTTTTTTTTTTCAAAATTTTCAGAATTGATAAATGATACCGTTGAGGGGATATTTATTTCTTAAACCTGTATGTGCTCTGTTAATTTCATTAAAATTGGTCTAAAATTTGTGTTTTTCTTGTGATTATTGCAAGCAATGCTCGAGCATCAGAGTATGTTCCGTTTCGCTGCCCATGGCTGCTGCAGTGATGTAATATATGAAGCTTGCATAGGCATAATCGGCATTTATGAGAAAGTTTATGTATGTAGATGTATACTGCGCAATATATGTACATTTATAGCCGAAACAATAAATGCGGAGAAAATTTAGCGAGCAAAATGCGATCATCGATGCGTTAATAGTCAATCAAGCGAAAGTAACGGAGCTCCCTTCGTATATATTTTCTGCTTTATCTGTTTACCTTTCGCTTAATTCGTATGCTACGTTATCTACCTGCGTTAACTTTCTTATTTGCACGATATTTGTGTTTGTCCTTACTGCTATGCGTGCTCTATAGCTCCCTGTTCTTTTCGGGCCTATGCCATACGACTCATACACAGGCGTCAGGAGGCGTATTACGAGTACATACATCTTGATGGCGACTCACCTATAGCAATAGCAAATATCCGTAAATCATATACGTGCCGATGCTTTGTATGTACGTGTATAGATGTGTACTACTAGTAGTATAAGTAGCACCTATTTGAACGTATTCAACCTGCACGCACCATCATTCCTTACAACCAGTACTCAACGCCCACATTCGTAACATACATTTTGAGTATTATAATACATATATCATCTACACACGTAAGCACACACTCAACGTGTTTATTAACATCGGTAAGGAGGTGCTGTATTTTTCAAAAATCTACTACTTCCCAGCGATCCTGTGTCTTATGGACTCGAATATAATAAATAATTCTACGCAGAATACGCCTGCCTCGGCTACCCAAATGGTCCGTGGGATTTGAAATTTTGCATTGGGAGAATTTCAACTCGAAGTTATCCACTACTTGAAACGTAGGTATATAAAATTTGTTGCATACAATATACGTGTAGTTATAGTGTACGTACGTAGATAGTAGATACCCATAAGAAAAAGTACTGCAGTGCTAGGTACGTATTCAATAAAAATCATGATAAAAAAGGCTGACGCAAAAATCGATTTGCATAAAAAGTATAAACAGATAACACACATACCACACATACAAAATCTATATGACTACAAGAGGCAAAATGCAAGCATAGACAATAGGTGCGCGATATGGTGTTGTCATTTTGCGAATTTTTCATTCGTCGAATACGCACCTACACTTTACAATGTGGCTAAAGCTCGTTCATTCGAGTAATGTGCTTGGGCACGGAATGCTGCACTGGCAAAATATCAGCACAAAATAAAAAAACATAATACATATAGGTATGGTAATGCGTATCTAAAATTTCTCTTACACTTTATTACATAGCAAAAAAAACTGGAATGTACTTGACAAAAAAATATAATTATAATTATAATTATGTATTGATATAACTTTCTCCCACACTTTACTGCACAGTAAGAAAAATTGATATGTGCTTTGAAGACATCTTATCTCATTGGTATTTAATTCTGAAACACACATCTCAAATTTTCGGGGCTTTAGGGTCAACTTTCTAAGAGTTGTGGATTTTTACTAATAGTACACGTTATGAGCTTTTGATAACAAAAAAAATAAAGGAAATAGCTTTTTAGGTGCAATAGAAAAAGTTGGAGAGTTTTTTCGACTTTTTACCTTGCAGCTAGTTATATATATATATATGATAATCTGGGATAGGTACTCAGTATAATTTATGAAATAAAGATATATATAAGTATGCATTTTCGAATATTCGCCTAGTTCCTAAATAGGAGAATATTATAGTACATAAATATGTGTGATAACAACAACCTCGCATTTATGGAGAATTCAGATGGATAGATGAAATGATGGCCAATATTAAAAGTGAAAGTTTGGAATGTTTTGTTTTTTTTTTTGTTTTTTTTTATTGCAAATAAAATTTGATATTTTTTTTTCTTCTTTCTTCGTTTGATTTATTACAGAAATGATGTAGGTAGGTAAGTGCATAACAAGAAACTCAATATGCATCTAATTATACAATTACATATCATTCCAGTTTTTTATTCGCCTGCCTTGTCTTCTTTGTCATACTTGCGTAATTATAGTACATACACGTTGTTACACGCGTTTTACTACCTACTCTAAGCTTTATTTTCTGACGAAGATTGATCACGTATGCATGCATGCATAATTACACATTGGCGCATACGTCGTGATATGTACACTACATATATAGTCGAATACATGCACACAGACTACTTATTTGATTAATGTTTAAAAAGGTACTCGAATGGAGTACGTTTTGAGCATTGTTCGCTCACAATACGAATAGTTTAACTTCCAATCGCAGTAGCGGAGGTATATTAATATGCACTTATATCTATAGGCATAATACCAACTTGAGCACAGAACGAAGAATAACAATTTTTTCTTATTTCTTTTTTCAATATCTATCTCCATCTCGATATGTATTCTATATTATTAATGGAAAACTCGATTTTTTGTAATCGCATCACGCCTCTCCCAGAAAGTTTCCGTGAAGTTTCATCACGAAAGCCCTTCAAGTTCGGCTGCTGCAAATGAACTTCAAAGTTAAAAAAAAAATCGCTATGTAGGGCCTTGCGCTGAGTTATTTGTTTTCGTGGAGAGACGAGGCACACTTTCGTTGCGTCGCGGAACTTTTATGTTTTTTCGATATGATTTTGCCATAGCACGGTTATAACACTCGACAGTATTATTACAAATTTTAGGAAGCAGATTGGCCTCTGCAGGACTACCTGCTGAGCATTCAACTATCAGCTGCCAAAATAACAAATTATAGGGAATGGTTTGAATTTGAAATTGAAATTGAATCACACCTACTTCATTTTTACAGAAGACGGAGTAGCTAATCGTATCTACATAAATAAGTAAACGCTGACAAAATGAACGATTAACCTATAAGAAAAGAAAAATAAGAGGAAATATTAAAGACTAACTATAAGAAGAGAATATAAAGAGTGAAAAGCGGAATGCTTCTCGATTCAGTTGGTATTGTTTTCAAGTGATCGAACATAAAGAGCGAATTAAAAAAGAAGTGGTACTAGCGCTATTGTTAGCAACGATGGATGAGTGGTGAAAGACAGCAATTGCGTATTTTCACTTATACAAAGCGAACCAAAAAACAGATGAACGAAAGTTTTTTAATGAGAAGGATAAAAAGGATAACATTTTTTGCAGAAGAAGAAATACTTACTACGCGAGTATAATGTCTCAAGAAGTAGAAAGAATAAAAAAAGAGCAAAATGATAAAGAGATAAGAAAAGGAAAAAATGTTGCCTTTTACGAGGCAATAAGGTGTACCTATAGTACATAGTACCTAGATCAGTATATCTATCTATTCGCGTCAATTGTTTCCGATATAAGAGATAATAATTATATCGTGCGCGCAATTGGTTTATTATTACACACTAGCGCAAAAACTTCTCAGAACTTACGTATTAATATAATTCTGAAATAACGCGTTATAATTTGGAACTGTGCGGCGTTTCTTCATACTTCGGATCAGTTTTATAATGTAATTTGATAAAAAATTAGAATAAAAGACAATTTTAAATACTTTTAATACTGATTTAAAATAATGTAAAACGAGTTTAACGGATTTCTTTCGCTGATGTGTAAGCAATCAGTTGTGCGCACGGTATTTCCATGGTTTTTCCTTTTTAGTACCTAACTAGCTAAGTATCCAACCTACGTAGTATGGTATATTACGTATATAATTCAAAAATAATGATCGTTAACTTCATTCTATTTTGTTACTTGCAAGAAGAAATCTCAAGGTGTGACATTTCGATTTCAACTAAACAAGTGTCATTAGAAAATATACATGCCTAGAGCACTTCATATGCAAAATTTTAGCTGCAATAAATAATTTTTTCTTGGAGAGTTATCAATTTTTCAAATTTTCAAATATTCCATTTTTTAAATTTTTTATTGTAAAGCATAATAATAAATAAATCGGGTATTAAAAAAAAAAAAAAAAACAACAGAAAAAACAGCTATAACTTTGCAAAATAACTAATTATACCCCATTATTAATGGTTTATGCCCTTATCGCCGAAATTCGAGGGTCACACCTCGTACCCAATTTTTTTTACCATGGTGATGGGGAGTTCTACTTACATACAAATACCACTATAAATCGAGTCTATTTCAAAGAAAGCGGTTATAACTTCGCAAAACGTCTAATGTACTACACTTATAACGATTTTTACCATAATCGCGGAAATCCTTCGCACTCATTCAGGGGAAGGAAGGTACGGGAGAGATCCACTAATATATAAATACAAATACTGTAGATTTTCTTCAACACGAAGTCATTACGATACACTGTTAGCTAAAAGGGAATGAGGGGAAGGGCTGAATGTTGCGCTACTCACATTAGTGGTGTATTAAATTTTTTTTTTTTAATTTTAAAATGAAAACTTAAATTATTAGCATCCGAAAAATGGAAAAAATCGATTATATGATACGTTTTTCGCATTTGGCGGTCGACAACTTTTCTAAATCTCAAAACTGAATGCATAAGATAAATCTACATAAAAAACACGTTTTTAGGATACTTTAAAAAGTGGTCGTTTTTCGTTATTAAGGTATTTTTTTACAGTTGAAAATTTCAAAAAGCCAAAACCCCATGAAGGAATGAAGCAAAATTGCTCAAAATTTTGTCTTAGATACATCACTACGATACCTATCTATGTGCGAAAGAACAAAGAATTTCCTTCATTCTGAACGAAATGAAAAATTTGTGAAAAAACGACAATAAGATGGGTGTGGAACGGGAATGGAGTGGGGTAGAGGTCCAAGACTTGGCGAAAAATTTTTTCTAGTCTAGGCACACCATCTGAGGGGTATAAGAGCCAAAAAGCGCTGGATGGCCATGTTGCCCTTATATGTATATAAGTGAGCCCCTCTACTCGCACACACACAAAGTGGACTCATATGATTACCAGTGATGAGAATAATGCAGTACGCCAATTTCACATTTCACGTGATTTTGAAGGTGAGAAGAAGAGGTTTTTGTATTGAAAATGTAGGAGGGGGGGGGGTTGAACGTAAGATTGAAAAATTTTGATTATGGATTTGATGATGAAGTTAGTCCAAGTGACTAAGATATTTGAATTTTTCGTTTCCTAAATGAATATAGAAAGGAGTCGAGCAAAAAAACATCTTTTGTAGAGTAAACCGCGCCACAAGAAATTTCATAACTTTCCCATATCGCTTACCAAATTGACCTACGAAGGTAAAACTGTAATTTAAAAATGATAAACTCAAATTATTAGAAATTAGATAATTTTCATTTTGATACCCAACTTCGATACTTTTCATTTCATTAAAAAAAAAAATTTTTAACCTTCCCCTCCCATTTTGGACTAAACAGAAATCACTGTGACTGAAATTATTGAAAATTCAAGTGCCTTAATATTTATATGAATCTCGTAAATGGTCCGTGGGTTCTGAAATTTTGTATGAAGGACTTTCAACTCAAAGTAAACCACCACCTGAAATTTGATCAAAACTGAAGAACATCTTTTTTTCACTCCACCTTAATGTACTCACCGTCATTCGGGCGACTATTGTGTAGCAGCACAAAACTACACAATTTACACAAAGTTTTAGGTGGTGTAAGCTGTGCAGATTTTTAATGCGCAGTTGAGGCGTCGTGATATCATTCGTTTGCTATCTACGTGATAAGGAATTTGATTTTAAGGGTGTTTATAAAGTATTTCATATTTTGCGTTTATTTGAAAATTATTGAGTTCTTGTTGTGAAATATGGATGGAATTGCAAAAAAAAATTGATCTGCATCATAATTAAGCAAAAAGAACATGGGAATCTCGAATCTGATTTTGATTATTGCTGATGATGACTTTGATGACGAATTAGACTCTGAAGTGGGAGTAATTTGCCGGAGATTACCATATTCTTTTTGCTTAATTCTAAAGCTAAGATAATTTTTTTGCAATTCCATCCATATTTCTCAACAAGAACTCAAAAATTTTCAAATAAACGCAAAAATATGAAATATTTTAATAACACTCTCAAAAAAACAGCCAAGTGTAATGATGGAATCTACAACTTTCTGCACAAAGCCACTAGGGAGGCACAAGTGCAGTTTGTAGTTTCCTCAGCACAATTAACTTACAATATTTTGCGCAGTGCGCGCTTTGTGCAGGTCGCCCGAACAGATATACTTAATGTCCGTGACGAAAAAAACTTCCTCCAACATTACGAACATTACAAATTAGAAACATACTAGTCGCCACTGTCAAGTTCTGTAGTAAATAAATTCATTGCGACAAAGAAACGGTTATTTAATCACAAAAACATGATGCGTACATAACTACATAAAACAAAGAATTCTGTGTTCAGCTAACGAAAAAACTAAACAGCTTTGCCCATAATAAGTTAAGCAGTGTTGATACACAACAGTAACAGTTCAAAATATTGGTGCGTCAATTTCAAAATTCAGAGTACTTACCTACAAAGTTGCGAACTAAAAAAAAAAAAAGAAAAAAATAGGCACCCCCAAAGTTTATATCAATACCAGTATGATGATGAGACTTCCTTACAAAGGTAGTGTGGACTGTAGACTTCTTGTTGACGTGGGTGGTAGAATGTTTACTGTGTTGTTGTAGTAGTATAATAGTGATGGTAGTAGTTGACGTTATTGTTGTTGTTTATGTTTATCTAGCGCGTTAAGGTACTGCCACCGACGTTCATTTGTCGCTGGCTTTCTTTTTGTTTTCATTACGTTTGCCGACGTCCGCTAAAATGAAGAAAATAATTAAGCTACGACGCGAAGTATAACACTAATTGAATGACGTTCGCCTTTTCAAATAATCTTAACGAATGTCAAATGCACATAATTACGTAGTTTTTGGTAGATACATTTACAGCAATACGAGTAACCTGAAGAACTTTCTTCACTCATCAGCTTGATTAGAAACGTTGTATCTACAGTCTACACGCATTGATAGAATAACAACTTCACTATATATCCATCCAACAGTGTATAATCTGTGTCCAAGTGACCTGTGTTCAACCAGCGCAAAATTCCTTTTTTTGGAAATTTCTTCGTAACATATCTAATGAATCTTATACGTTGATATTTTCTAATGAGAATTTATAGAATATTTCAATAAATTCAATCACTAATAAATTCATTTCAACAACATCAGAATCTCTTTATATCCAAAACAAAAAAAAAAAAAAAAAAAAAAACATTTCAAATAGCGTGAAAATCGATTTTTGCGCAGTTTTTCCCTAATTAACAATAATATGACAAATAAGGTAACTAATTAAATTTCAACTAGAAGAAACTACTAGAGTATTTCAAAAGTGGACTTAACCTAATTATACTATTTTAGTTATTCTAGTAGTTAATATTATTACATAAATAAATAAATTTTCTAAAATTCAAAAGTTCTATCAATTCCACGTATCCTAAATTTTATCAAGTATCATACAAAACATAAGCTCACGTAATTTATCTTTTTATAATCTAAAACTTGGAATCGTGTGAGGTAAGGTCATTTTACATTCAAACAGCTCTGAAAAAAAAAAATTTCAGATGGTTTCTCAAAAAAACGTGACCTCACGTCAAATTATACTTCCTCACGGTCGACATACTTTCTAGGATCACCAACTCTTCTTCTTATTCCCTTTCTCCGGTTTGTAGGTTGACTATACTCATTTTTAAAATTCTATTTTTAAACTGTAATTAAGAATTACGAGGCGTCACATTATCTCATATTCAATCGACTTCAAAAATCAATCAACTATAGAAACCTACTCATTCTACCATTCCCCAAAATTTCGAGTCAATTTGTCAAGTTTTACTCTGGTTATAGTGAGAGAACGAGCATTTACAAGTAAACGTGATCTCACGTTAAATCACCCAAACTCAAATAAACTAATAATAGCTGAAAGTCTACATACTCTATCTATCCACCAATTTTGTGTCGATCGCTCTCAACTCAAGCCCCAACACGTCACGCCAACTCACATCCAATCACGGCTAGGAAACACTTGATTCCAGCAAGACTATTACGCCTACTCTTCCAGCCACCCGCACCACATTCTGATAAATTTTTGATACAAAGGGAAAAACCGTGACCTCACGCTTCACTGAATCATCTCACGTTCTCATAAATTAGATATCTGATATTGAAAATCTGATTATTTATTAAACTCAACTATTCCTTCTTGCTATCATGCAGGAACCAATACACCTGAAATCATGTCTCCTCACGCCACCTCACGCCTGTTCACCCACAAAAGCTAATCAGTTCTAAAGCATCGCTATCCTTACGCTTCTACAAACTCTGAACTTGATCTATCAAGTTTTACTCGAGTTATCATCGGATAACGGAAAAGCCTCAACCCGTGCCTCCTCGCGCCACCTTACGTCGTCGATCACCTACAAAAACTAATAAGCTCAAGACTTCTAATAGTCTAACTTTTTTTCACCTGTAGTTTCGATCTGTTCCC
This sequence comes from Phenacoccus solenopsis, assembly GCA_009761765.1. Classification (NCBI taxonomy): domain Eukaryota; kingdom Metazoa; phylum Arthropoda; class Insecta; order Hemiptera; family Pseudococcidae; genus Phenacoccus; species Phenacoccus solenopsis. The sequence goes on along the minus strand of CM019755.1, from coordinate 812,442 downwards.
ATTTGCTCAGGTTATCGCACGAAAACAAATGATGATGTACAGTATTACCTAAATACAAATTTTGCCCAACAAAATCACTTAAATAATTTTTTCAGCAAAAAAAAAAAAGTCAGTTTCTTTAAGTATTAAAAAACTCAGAGTCGTTGTTATTACAAAAATAAAATTTCTTTGGTATAAAAGTGCAATTGAAAATCTTTTGAAAATACCTATATCTAGTCAATAATTCCAAATTGGTGGAAGATTCTCATCTTTTTTTTTTTTTTGTAGTCATTCAAATTTCAAAAAACTGAAAAGCTTCTTAGCTAACCTTACTTTTGTAGTAAATCGCGCTATTGCGTTCACTCAGCTTCTTAGTTTGTTTGTTTGTTTATTTATTTATTTATTTATTTCTTCGCTTTTTCGCACTATAATTTGATGAGTTCTCGAGCTGATTAGTTTTTGGACGTGATCGAAGCAGAGTTAGCGTGAGGAGATATGATTTGATGTGTTTTGGTTCATGCATGATAGCGGGAAGGAATGGTTGAGCTTTATAAATAATCAGATTTCCAATGGTGCGGATGGCTGAAAGAGTAGGCGTAGTAGTGTACGTGTACACTTTTGAGTTAAGTATTTTAATTTTTAACCATGTTTAGAGAGATATTGGTGAAATTGCATACATGTACAAACACAAATATAAACCGATATAATAAGGAAAAATTCATTCTCGTGAATTGAGAAAGCGGTATACGTAACATAAATGCATTCCAATCTGATCTTTACAGGTATATTACGTTTAGAATTTTTTTTTTTTTTTTTTTTTCAAAATCAAAAAACATGATCCGCAATATATCATCACTCCTCGTAGGTTTCAACTTTTAGCCTTTTACGTCTTACAATAATTCCTTGTTTTTGTAACCACGTTATAAGATCGTTTTTTTAAAAGAAGAAAAAAAAACAATTCTTCGAATAAACAGGTGAGTACCTAATTAATTATGTGCATGATAGGTACGAATAAATAAATAGTTTGATTGCAAAAAGACGATATTTCTCTCATTCATTCTCTAGGGTTGCATACAATAGATATTAGTACCAATAGATACGTATTTCAACGATTACAAAGGTTGAATACTTGACTAAATAAGTATTATATTTAACTACTGTATTTGTGATGTATCGTACGAGTATGCTTTAGAGTAGATATATGTGTATTTTTGTATGGATTGCTTCAGTGTCCGTAGTACAGTGTATCCGCAATTCCCTACATAGATATAGAGCAACACATTGCATGTCCATCGTTCATAATACGTATGTACTATGTACTATGTACATGTAGGTATTAGGATGGTAGTGCTCGCGTAAGTTTTCAACTGCTATTTACACAACTTGAAATAATTATGTAAATCTAAATAGCAGGTATACAATTTATTCGTGAGCATATATTTATGTCAAGGACGTGAACATACTCATGAAAGCAAATAGGTATGTAGTATGTATTTGTTAAAATATGACGCATCGAGTTGCGTCTTTATCATAAACAACAAGGCCTAGGTAATTCAACTGTAATATGGTGAGCTTTCGGCGATGGTGATTTCAAGTTGATATTGAAAGATAATAGAAATATTTTATACGGGTAAAGGGAAAGAAACAAATATCTAAAAAAAAAAAGAAAGTCAATAAAATGAGATAAACGTGCATTAGCATATCATAATGGAGAATACTACCACGTGTACGTAGTGGGTAGAGGTACATCCCTGCATAGCGTTATAGCACCCGTAAAAGTATACAGCGCCATCGGAAAAGCCGCAACGCGACTCGTCCTAACTTCCTAAAACGAGGATTTGATTGAATATTTTATATTACAAGAATAAGTCATTACATGTTAATATTGACGATAAGTCACATATTGTCAACATTTAATCGAGGACCAATGTCGATAGTGGCAGTGTGACACATTTCAAATCTCGCGCAATCAGAACCTTATCTATATCCACACTTACATGGAAAATAGATGGTATACATGGAAAACACCTTTAGCGAAAAATTATATCAAAACTAAAAGATACTAAAGTATCTTGAAAGCGGACTTAACTAATTATACTATTTTGAAGAACGCTATTCGAATTGTTTTGAATAGCACGTATAAACTGTATATAAAGGATAGCAAATATACAAAGGAAAAAAAAGTTGTGAATTTTAACAAAAACCTTGTACATGTGCTAGGGTAAAGTCATAAAATTGTATTGAATAATAGGTATTAAAGGTATAAAGTATAGCAGGTATAACAGCGAAAAAAAAAAGGTGATAAATTTTAATAAGCCCTTCGTACATGGAACAAGGGTAAAGTTGTAAACTTGCTTAGAATGGCAAGTATACAAAGGTATAAAGGGGCGAGTCCATCTTGAAAGGAAGAACTCTTAGTGGGGGTAATAATAAGAATAAATTAGGTTGTGCAGTTTAGAATGTAGTAGTACTTATCTGATAAAATAACTTTGTTTCTTTGTTCAGTTTTTATTGCGGGCCCCGAAGAGGCGAGGAGGCAATCCAAACAAAGCGAGGAATGCCGCGGGGGTTGGGCCGCGAAGCGGCCAGGGGACGGAGCACCCTAGTATTATATTATAAAAGAAAAATAAAAAACATGATGACGAGTCAATTAGATTGGAAACATTGCAGTAAATAATAGTAACATTAAAAAAAAAAAAAAAAAAATGACTGGAAAAAATAGTTCTACCTAGCTCACGTCTGTAGATAAAAATCCATTATACACTTGAGGCTTCTTTCTGCGGTATTTTTTTACAAGGTGTTATCGGATTTACCTACTTCAAAAAACAGCCATAAATTTAAATTTAAATTTAAATTAATGGCAATTTACTTAAATGTGATAAAACAGCAATAACTTCATTCAATTCAATAGAAACGATTTGGTTACGTATTTACGTATTTCATTGTTTGCAGCGAATTAAAGTTTTCGTTTGTCAAAATGAAACTTTGCAAACGGATTTTCACTATAAATACATTATTTCCAGTAAAATACGAGAAAACGAAACGGCCCATTCATAACATCTTATAAGCGCGATAAACTTTCAGGGAGGTAAATTATACAGATAATTGAATTTTTCTCCCTCTTTTTCACCGTCTAATCCGATTTAACCGTACCTACTTTCTAACTAATAGCTAATACTTATCGCCGTTCATCAGTTTCTCTCATAGGCAAATTATCATTATTTTTTTTTTTTTGACATGTAACTGCGTATGCATACGTATAATATATAATGTACATCTGGAGTGTCTCGAAGTAATTTTCCAAGAAGGGGAGGGGGTATTCGACCAAAATTTGCCGACTAAAATGAATTATGAAAATAGAAAAAAACTAAGCAAAGAAAAACAAATTAGTCGTTTATCATTAATTTTGCTATTAGCGCATTGCATTTATTAAACAAAAAATCCAGAATATAAAACATATAGGTACCTAAAGTGAGAAGATGTCTACAAAAAAAACATTCTGATGTAATCGATTTATATTATTTTTAATTCGTAGATGTTCTAAGATCTTCCATTTCTTCAATGCTTCGTTGAAATTAACTTCGTTGAGTAGGTCTTTTTCTAAAAACATCATAAGTTTCAGGTTACTAAAGCTTCTCTTACTAGTTAGCAATAGATTAGAACAGTAGGTAGCAACAAATCTTCAGATGACTGTTTGCATTCGGTAATGTTTCTTTGGCTTTGCTGCGTGCAGTCAAAATTTTCTTAAATTTTTTATAGCCTTTACAACGATGAAGTAACAACTCCAATATTCTTTGAATAAGTTCTGGTTATTTTTAAGAGTAATACAGAACTTGTAAAATATGAAACAATTTTTTTAACATATTTAAGAGATATTGATGTTATAATTGGCAATTTAAAAATATCAAACATAGGTAAAATCGCTTCATGTTAAATTTCAAGGTATGCTATATGTTTAAAATTAATACATCTAGTAAAGTTTTGAATTCCTTACAATAGAAAGATTGGCAGTCTAAATCAACGAATGTCTGACTGTTTTTATCAAACTTTTTCGGAGTTCTTCGTTAATAATGGCGGTGCTTACGAAAATTTTTTTCGAGTAATAGTTAGGTGATTTTTTTCAGCATATTTCAAGATAGCAGCAGTTTTACTGTTTATAATTTGTTTTTTTGCCAGAATAAAATTTTTTTATAAAATTCAAAAGTTCTACCAATTCCACTTATCCTAAATTTTATTAAGTACCTATTATACAAAACATGACCTCACGTAATTCATCTTTTTATAATCTAAAACTTGGAATCGTGTGAGGTCAGGTCAGTTCAAACAGCTCTAAAAAAGAATAATCTCAGACGGTTCTTCAAAAAAACATGAACCCAACTCTTCTTCTTATCCGCTTTCTTCGGTTCGGAGGCTGACTATACTCGTTTTTAAAATTCATATTTTAAATTATAAATTGAAATTACGTGACGTCACGTTACCTTATGTTCAATCGACTTCAAAAATCAATTAACTCTAAAATCTACTCAATCTGCCAACCCTCAAAATTTCGATTCAATCTGTCAGGTTTTACTCCAGTTACAGCGAGAGAACGAAAGTTTATTAAAAAAACGTGACCACATGTTAAATCATTCCTCCTCAAGTCTGCGTACTCTACCTATTCTCCGAATTTGATGTCGATCGCTTTCGACTCAAGCCCCGTCACGTCACGCCACGAAGAAGAAAACGGAGGGCATTTAGGATGTCAGGAATTTTACGCTTTACAACTTTAGTTCTGAAGAATTTATCTTAAGAGCTCAACGTTTTCGAGAAAAATGAGGATAAAGTTTTAAGACTCGTGATTGGCCAATTTCTATTAGTCAAATTTTATGGCGCATTTTCAATAGTTGATAAACTGTTGGAGTTGACCGACTTACTTGATTCAAATTTGTATGCTAATTAGAATGAGTATAAGAGAAGAACCGATTAAATTTTGAAGTTGATTCCTGCAGGAAAAGTTGAGATTTTCAAGTTTAAAGTTTTCCCGTTTTTTGAAAATATCTTGGAAACGGTGCATCATAGAGGAAAATGAGGGCTAAAAGGATAGTCAGGAACTTCACGCTCTACAACTTTGGTTCTCATGAATTTTTCTCAAAACCTCATGGTTTTCGAGAAAAATGATGTCGAAGCTTGGAGGCTTTGATTGTTCAATTTATTTTTGTTGAAGCCTTTTCTTTCTGACGCGTTTTGTTCCGTTTAACTAGACAGATCGATTCGAAATTTTTACTGTAGGTGTAGAACTGTAGATCATTAAGGAGAAGGGCTGATTAGTTTTTGGTGCAAGTCTATCCACGGAAGTTTAGCTTGGGAGCTTTAAGCTCATTCTAGGGGCATTCTTTTATGACGCGATAACTCTCGTTAAGCTGACAAACCATTTGACCCAATAAATGTCAGCAAATAAAAACAAACCAAAAACTCTTCTTTTGTAGCCACAGCTAGCAAATGACGATAATCATTTGCATATGCGGATTCAGATTAAGAAGAAGAGCAGATTAAATTATGTTTGTACAGTAAAATGAAGTCCATTATTATGACACAGTATGTCTAGTTTTATATCATTTCAACTTTCTACCAGACCGGCGTAATCGTGAGCTGTTAGATGGTGTTATACTCCTCAATATAAATGCACCCCACAGATCCATGGCCTTACTGCCTTTCGGAAAGACGATGCCTTTTCAAACATTTTACAACAGTTCCCAGGTACTACAGGCGAATCGCACAACTTACCATCCATAACAGCTCGGCCACATCACCTACCCCCAGAAAAATTAGCAATTGCCAAGCTTGCATTTCAGAAAATGTCACAAAGAGGTGAAATACGTCCGTCAAAAAGCCCATACGCTTCGCCCCTTCACCTAGTCGACAAATGCAGTGGAATTTGGCGATACTGTGGTGATTACCGAAGACTCTATGCGCAAACGAAACCAAATAGATACCCCGTACCGAACATTTTAGATTTCAATTCACAGCTTGCGGGAAAACGTGTTTTCACCAAGCTGGATATCGTTCGCGCATATTATCGAATATCTTTGGCACCTGAGGATATAGGGAAAATTGCCGTTATCACCCGAATTGTCTTATTCGAGTTTCTTTATATGCAGTTTCAGCGATTTATCGATGGTTTGCTACGCGAATTCGATTTTGCTTATGCATACATGGATGATAACCTCATTGCAGCCTCAAATCTGCAGGAACAATAGCAACATGTTACTTCAATCTATCGCACAACTCCGTCAATTTCTCGGCATGGTTCATTTTTATCGTCCGGTGCATTCGAAAGGCAGCTCATCAAAAAAAAAAGGAAAAAAATAAATTCATCAACGAGGCTTATATAATTTCATATTATTGGCTCAAATGAATGTACAAACTATTATTAGGTGATAAGAAAAAAAAAACAAAAAACAACAACAGCGCGTGCTGGTATTGCAAAGATACTGAATTGGGCAAGCGTCGTTACGAGGAATGCGCAGTTCGGTAGATACGTAGGTAGTTAGATACAATGAGCGTTGCGTTAAGCTTACGTTACAGAAGTGAGAAGATGATAATTCAATTCACCCAGAACAGCAGTTTAAAATAAAATAAAAATTGTATCGATTATCGATTGTTTGTAATTCGAATAAAGTTTTGTTTCATACTTAAGCTATAAGTATCTACTTAATATCAAAACAATCTTTCCTTCCATATTTACCTTCGCAAAACTGATACACCTGTGTTGCGAATCGGTGATTTCTTGAATTAAGTCCCATATTTGAAAACTAAAAAAAATATCTAATTCAATTAAAGCATACGTGGGTATTCGTGCCTATATGTGAGAAATAAACTGATTTTCCGATTTATTAATAAGGAATTTAATAACAAATTTTCAATTGTTTAATGTAGGTATATTATAGGCGTAAATTCATAACTTCTTGTTTGAGTGTACTCGTACTTAAATGAATAAATTTGAAGTTGCAGCGATACGTACATATAGGTACCTACTACCTACCACTTCGACCTAATTACACTCACTTCTTACGGACGTACAGGTAATAAGGAATGTAATAGTCACGAACTACAACTCGGCATTTTTCACGTTTTTGGGTGAGTGTGAAATTCCAGACATCGAATTATAGGTTTGTAGGTATGTACTTATAATCGATGTGATGAAAATAAAAATTTATAGGTGGTTTAATTAGATATTTCGCTTTCCGTGAACACCCAATTATGTAAATCCCAGTACCATACAGCACGATGGTTGACATTTAAATGGATGTGCAGTGTGCACAAATACGTATGTAGAGAAAATAGTGTATTTTGTAACGCAGTTTTTAATTCATATTTAACACGCTCACATTTATACGAATGCTCAAACAATATCTACCGTGCATCTATTCGCGTCAACTGTTTCCGATGTTGCAATTGATTTATTACACGCCAGCGCAAAAACTTTTAAGAACTAGTTTGTATAACTCTGAAATTAGGTAATAACTTGGAACTGTAGGGATTATTTATACTTCTAATCAGTTTTATAATTTTATAAGAAATTCGAATAAAAGACAATTCTATTTAATATTGATTTCAAACTCGTGCGAAACGAGTTTTAGTAGATTTTTGCGTTTATGTGTAAGTAATATTAATGTAGTACATTTATGACGAAAACCAACCTCAGTTATACTATAGTAGAATTTATGCGAATACGGTTAAGGAAGCGAAAATGAAAAGAGTCAAAAAAAGGGAAAAGTAAGAAAGAAAGAAGGAAAGAAAGAAAGAAAGGAAAAGCAAATTAAACATCAAGGACGACAGTATTAAGAAAAAAAGAATGTATTCGTAGACACGTTCTTTGGTTGCAATTATTATTTCGTTCTGTCTACTTTGGCTTGTGATATGCGTATAATCGGTTATGAAAATTTTAAATTGACTCGATATCACGTTGCTATCGTCTTCGTTCGTTTTATTCATCCAAAGTTAATTTCTGATATCCGACATAATTTTAAAGATGAGGCGCCAGCGCGATAGCGACAAAAAACTGTAACAGATGCTATTACACCCTTTTCATTTATGCATATAGCATTTTTCTTTACAATATCGTCGCCAAATACAACATAACTGCCCGATTTATCGACCTGACGCAATGGAAATAAATTATGTTCAAGTGAGATATATGCAATACATTATTTAAAATACCATTAAAACCTATTTGCTTTAATTTCCAAATTGGTAATTTTATTGGCATTTATCGACGTATCATTCTTGGCCACGCCAATTTTAAAATCATTTTCTTATTGTTTAACATCATCAAAACAACTATCATTGTTCAACATGGGTGCATATCAGAAAACTGAAGATTTTTTCAGACGACGCCGCTTCAAGATAATTAGATTCTATTTCAACCGTAAAATTACTATTATTTATTATTATTATTATTATTATTATTATTATTATTATTATTATTTACATTACTTGGACCTTCTGTAAAATTACATTATTTTTGTTACGAAGTAAAACAATTTCTCTGAAAAACACCGAACTCTTATTTTTAAAATTCTGCTTATCAACAAAATTTAAATTTTGTCGCGAATGTGAATTATCAGTACCTATCATTTGATCGAGAATTATTAAAACTTGAACTATCATACGATTTAAAATTAACAATCTTAGAATTATTTATCCAAACTTGCAGCGTGATCAATCACTTTACCTGTAATACTTTCCGAATCTAACACCTCGATAGAATATTGGAAAAAAGACTTAAATTGGGCGAACTTGTTCGGCAGTGACCGCAGTAGCTCTAGAATATATTGCTTTGTTGTCATCGTACACTTGTTCTGCTGTAACTCATTCAAAACAGCTCTATACCAGAGTTGGGCATCACTCTGAGCGCGCTAGAAATGCGCTCTTTGAAGAGCGAAAAAGAGCGGAATAATAAATCGCTCGTGAACAAACGAATGAGTCCCCCATTCTTCAGATTCTTCGTTCTCTTTTTCCAGTAATGAGAAAAATGACGTAAAATGATAAATAGGGATCTAAATAGGTAATATGTACTCGCTCATGATTGGTTGAAGTGATAAGCAAAAAAAACATAAAGAATTCGCTCAGAATTTCACTCAGAATGCTGAAGAATGAACTCTTCTCCACTCCGAGCGGAAAGTGAGCGGAACGTCTCGTTCTTTCGCTCTTGAGCCACTCTGCCCAACTCTCTGCTCTATACTTCATTATAGCCTATATTCACCAATTGGATCCTTCTTGTTGTGCTTCATTTTAAAAAATCGTTCTTGAGGTCTAACATTCGAACAACGGTTGTCTCACGGAAACTTGTTTCAATCGCATCCCACATTTCTTTTGCGAAATTTTCAGTTGAAAGTAATTCTACGTACTTGTATGATACATTCGAAACAACGATGTCCATTGCTTTTACATTTTGATCAACGAATTCACTGGAGCGATTTCTTGGTGATGAAACTAGTTCAACACATACACAATAGACTTTTTCTCTTTTCAGTAGGATAGACATAGAAACGCCAACTCTCGCAATTTGTTCCGTCAAAAAGCTTAATGGAACGTTTTGCTAATTCTTCTGATGATTACATCTTGATGAAATGGATGGATGACAAGAAAAATAAAATAAAATCAATATGACGAACACGAAGAAAACACGAATGTCAAGATTGACTAGATGAATACTTAATATAATAAAGAACAACACGAACAAACACGACGAGAATAACTAGATGAATAAGCATTAAGCACAAAGCTATCACGCCAAATTTTTAAAAATTTATAAAATATATATAAGCACATGGCCACTTAAATTTCAACATTTGAAAAACAAAGAGCAAATCAAATTATTTCACTGGATCCATAACCAATGTTAAATAAAAACGATACACGGACGCATTAGTATATTCTTTGACTTTATTACAGCAACTAACTCTAACATGAAAACTACAAGCGCATCGCATCGATTAGGAAAAACCCTTTGTTGGTATTATTTGTTTTTTGTTTTGTTTTTTTGTTTTTTTGTTGTTTTTAATATGTAGGTTTGCGTGTTCAATAGGACACCTCATCTTAGGTCATACGTAATTGCGCTAGGTACTCTGATTAACGTAACCTATACCATCATATTTCAATATAAGTACTTTTCAATTTTGCAGTCGCTTTACGCAGATGCAAAGTTTTATTAAACTCGCATTAAAATGCAGAAATTTTACTTTTCTTACTCAATAAGAGGTACGAGAGAGGTAAATTTTAGTTGAAAATTATGCGCAAGTTAAATTAATCAGATCAGCGCAATCAGGTATGACCCACGATGAGGTGCCCTATTAAACACGCAAACCTACATAATGAAAACCAAAAAACAACACAAATAATAGCAAAAAAAATTCTATTTCAAAAATATACATGAATAGTAGCAAAAAAAAAGTCAGTTATCGTAATCATTATCATTTTTAATTAGTGGTAGGTACGTATTATATTTTCGACATGTTTGTATTGAAATAGAAGAGCATAGGAATATTAACGTATCATACGCAATTTTGAGCCCGTAACGTACTCATACGTTGTCCTACAAAATTTGGTTGAAATGTTAATTTTGCTGATATACAAATCAGTCAATCACAGCATAGGATGCCATGTTGTGCTGATGTATCACTTATTTGGTATAGTGAGAGACATCTATGAGCTAAGATACTCGTATAGCTATCAAATAGGTATCAAATTGATATAGGTATGCTAGTGATGTGTAGCTTATTGATATCCATTAGCTAAGGAAAGGCTATCCATATGATTCAAGACACTCATCAATATGCTGTCCATTAGCCATTCAATAAATGTCAATATAATATCCTTATGTGCACATTTCTGTGGTAAATAGATGTACAAAAAACGTCGTTTTGGGCTTATATACATGTCATGTGAATTCCTTATCGACATACTTTCGAGTTCAGCTTCAATTAATATCAAATAGATATCAAAATTTTTCATTAATTAGAAAAAGATATTGATATCTATTGACATCCATTCGACATTAATTCAAGCTCAGCTTGAAAGTATAGCTACAAGATGTTCATAAGACATGTATTAACTATTAGCTCAAAATGGTGTTTTTCGTCTACATATTCACTTTGTAAGAACAGAAACAGGATATCTATCAGCCAAAGTGTGCACATAGGAATCTTACAGATATAGATTTACATGGCTTTGAGTATCAATTTACTATTTATTCTCCCTATATAAGCTAGAAAAGTTGCAGAACTGCCATACATATAACGTACTTAAGAGGCTACTATAGATATCTTATAGCTATAGGCATATCAAAAAAGTATCTTTAGTAGATATTTACTTCCTAAACTTGGCTAACAGTGGTATGAGTATGCAGCCTTGCTTAATAATGATACGAACAAAAAATAAAGAAAGAAATAAAGAAACGAAAACAAAAATGAAAAGGAAACGTCTTATTATAGGCAACGGGGGTAGAATTCACAAAGGTTCATATACCTAATTGCAAAATAACCTTGAATTTTTATACACGTTAAGTAAACATTCAATCAAATAAAGGCTGCGAATGCGAGCTAAAATAAATTTTGAATTTGGCTTGCAGCACAAACTACACGATGACGATTATTTACTTTCTTATTTACTACGTATTGTAAACTTAGTCTGTGATGACGGCGCGCCGAATCTACCGCGCCCCACGTATATGCGAGAATTCGACATTATGAATATTATTTTCACTTAAAAGTAACTTTCGAATACAATAAATAAAAGTTTTCGATTCCACACATATATATATATGCATAGAGAGAGAGAGAGATTAGATAGATATTCTCACTACATACTCGTATAGGTTTTGGCTTTGACAATATACTAGATGGACCGAGTTACGTGTAGGAAAACTGCGGTGAAACATTATATGCATCTGAGTCGGAACACTCGTTGCGACTTCATATGTTGCGCATGCCTGAAGTTCGTTATCACATTCATGTTATTGTGATTTTAAGCAGTACTATCGATGTCCCCTTGCCGCACTATTAGCGGGAAATGAATTTGCGCATGCGCATTTTGAATTTAGTCACGAGTGTTCTGAGAAAATCTGTGTAATGTATCACTGTTTTTGGGTTGGCATTTGCTTGTTGCTAGCTCGGTCCATCTAGCATATAGTCAAAGGGTTTTGGTGTTCGATTATGAGCAATTTGATCGTGGTAATTTTACCATAAATATAATCATTACACTTACAAGCAAACGCCGCAAGGTGTGACACTCCGATTTCGACCTAACAATTATCATTCGAAAGCACATGCCTGGGTTACTTCATATCTAAGAAATTTAGCCACTTTAAATAATTTGAAAATGGGGAGAGCAAGGAATTTTTCAAGTATTCAAATACTTACCTCATTTTCGTCATTTCTTGCTATAAAGCAAAATAACGCACAAATGTGTGTGGTTCTGTTGATTTAGAATAAATCACGTTTTTACATTTATTACCAATATTTAAACACCACACGTAGTGTCTTTATGAAGAGGAAATGGGTGAGGGAGCTCAGGTCATATATCACTAAACATTACCATAACCTGAGCAAATGTCAACAGATCGAAACTACAGTTAGAGAAATGTTGAGCGTAGTAGAGGTCTAGAGTTAATTAGTTGTTGTGGGTGATAGGTAGAGGCGGATTTAGGCATGGGCAGAGAGGACAGCTGCCCATGGCGGCAAAATTTCAGGGGTGGCAAATTTTGATTTTTCCTGCTGCTTTTTAAATTAATGTGAAATGTATTATGGCGATCGATTGAAAAAAGAAATGTGGTAGTCAGTTGGATGAACGTATAACATATTCAGAAATCAGTTTAAAAAAAGATTACCTATGAAAAATTGAAGATTGTAGTAAAAATGAAATAGTGTTTTTTTTTCTGCTGAGTTTTTGTAACAATTTTTTTCTACGCTCAGCACCAGTTGGTATTCAAAAGAAATTTGCTCAAAATTTTGTTGAGAGACTCTTCTTAGAAGTGTAAAAAAATTCCTTCTTTGTTTTTTCGATAAAATTCAAAATGACTGATGAATAAAATTTTGAGTGAGGCTGGAGAAGTGGCAAATAGCTCAAATTTTTTGTTTTTGATTTCATATGAAAGAGTGAGTCACAGAGACCAACATATCCAAATTTCAGCTTCCTAAATACATTTGGAGGGAGTTGGAGGAGAAAACAGCTTTTAAAGGAATTTTTGAGTTATAAAATTTCTTGAATCTTCTACATCTCCTCACCAAATCGACCTGGAGAGGTCAACCTTTGTGTGTAGGGTTAGTTGATGACCAGAATATGACCTCTTGAATTTGGATCTGAATGGATGCAAAAGGGCATATATAGTCAAAATTTGAGTTGAGCTTGAAGAGCCTCAAATTAGTGGAAATGTAATTGATATTAATTCATTAGATTGTTGGTGATAAGAAGTGTATTATATCCCAAATTCATTTTCAAGGATGATATTGGAGGAAAGAAGGAGCGGTTACCCACGAGAGGTTGAAATGTTTTCATTGTGGTGTCATATGATAAAATGAGCCGAAGCGACTAACCTATTTTCATTTTATCTTCCTACGTGTATTTAGAGAGAAGTTAGAGCAAAAACCCACTTTTGGAGGGAAAGAAAGGTCAAACTTTGTATGTAGGGTTAGTTAGTGACCAGAATATGAACCCTTTAATTTCATTCAAAATGGGCCCAAAATGATGGATCGTGAAAATCTGAAGATAATTTGAGGAACTTCAAGAAGATATAATTTGAATAATATGTGTTCATATACTTGTTGCATTGCAAGAAACACTTCATTTGTTCTAAATTTAATTCCTTAATTGGTTTTTGGAAGAGATGGGGTAGAGATTTTTAGACTTGGCGTTGGTTGTGGTCTGTAGACAGCAAAGGCTTAGCAATGTTTTTTCCAAACCTAATCAAGACTTAGTTAAAAACTCAGCTCCAGTAATGCAGCGTGGCTGCTTCCTTTTACTTAAAAGTTTGGCTATGTACCAAAATGAACGTTTAAAAAAAATATGCTGCGTGAAAATTTTCAATATTTTTTTTTTGAAGGGGGGGAGGGCAGCAAAAATTTACTGCCCACATGCGGCAAAATCCCAAGTCCGCCTCTGGTGATAGGACGCCCACTCGCACCCACGTACCGGTTCGATATCTCTATCTACACAGACAAAGGCGTGTCTGGTCGAGTGACGAGACTGGCTTTGAAATGAGACATTCCACTTGTATTGTGAATATTGACTTGCGATCGCCATTTTGTACCAAGCCGAATAAGTGCAGTGAACGAGTACGCGGCTAGAAACTGTTGAAGGAAATTGTTGAGTGAAATCTTGTATGGTTTTTTTCACGGGGTACCTCTCTGTGTAGTTTAGAATTAATTATGTATCTTAATAATTGTAGTAATTTGAGGTTTACGCAACTCGATGTCTTGCCAGGTGATGTTGTGCGGGCACTATGCAGAGCTTAGGGCCCAGGCCATGATGTGACGCAGGCCTATATATTAGGCGTCGGGATGCTGAAGCCGGGATACTGAAGCTGCTCTGTGACTGGTGTCCAGTACTCCCAAACAACATCTAGAACTGGTCGTCATGGAGGGTCAGCTGTCCTGCCTAAACGACAGTGCGATAAAACCTTCTTATCAAAATGTAAACATAAAACACCCCCTTATGGCATAAATCGTTCTTTGTTAATACACAGAATATAAATATACTGCGTCTAACTGCTTTCAACACCCCAAGCGCCAAATTCAGTATTCGTCATTTCATTTTTTTTTTTCATTTCTTTTATGGGATTCAGAAATTATCACATAAATAATTATTGCTTCTCTATGATTTTAATCCATAATTTACAAAATTATAAATGTTTTTTTTTTTTTTTTTTTTTAACTTTCAAGGTTTCATTCCAATTAATTTTGCAACTCTGATTTTTGAAGAAATTAATTTAAATCAATTAAATAACCAGTAAAAAATTATTTAAATCGTGAACTTTGAGTTACTAAAGTCTTAAATTATTAATTATTATTCAATGAGTCGTATAGTGAATAATAATTCGAGACGGCCGCGGCACTGATCGTTATGACCCATCTGTTTTAAAAACCAAATGTAGTACATCCCTACCCCTAGATATCCTGTTTCTGTTCTTACAAAGCAAATAAGTAGACGAAAAACACCATTTTGAGCTAATACATGTCTTACGAATATCTTATAGATATACTTTCAAGCTGAGCTTGAATTAATGTCAAATATGTGTCAATAAACATCAATATCTTTTTGTAATTAATGAAAAATTTTGATGTCTATTTGACACTAATGCAAATTTAGATTGCGCGTTCGACGTTACCGTTCGTACGAATTTTCATAATTAATAGGTAGATATTTTGTTGGTAATTTTGTCAAGATTTTAGGCGAACCAACGAGACAATCAAGTAATCCGTTAATAGCAACTACGTTTAAAGACCTATGTCTTAAACGTACATATGTATGCTGTAAACTTTATAGTCCAATTATAACCAATGCATTATTATGAACGCAGTTCCCAGAACACTTGACCATATTTCGCTGGGTAGAGAGGGCATTCGTAAAATGATGGGAGTGTATAAGGATTTATTACACACTTATGTTTAGGTGAGGGGGAGAAAAATTTTTAAAATTATTATTATTATTATTATTTTAATAACCGTACGATTTCTAAAGTTATTATCCTCATAGTTGTCGTTTCTTTGAGTGCATTATTTTAAAATGTTGTTTTTCAACTATTGGTTTGTCTATGCTATTTCAGTAGCAAAATTCCTCCGCTTTTTGCGGTATGCCGTAATGTTATACATTTTTTGATTTTGAACAATTCTGAAGGCTTTGCAAGTCAACCCCTTATGGCAAAGTTTTACTGAAACGCATATTGAAATACTCTTATATTTATGCGGAAGCGCATTTTCTTTCTTTCTTTCTTTTTTTTTCTCTCTCTGTTTAAAGTCTCGAAACACTCGCATAGGGAGGGTTTATGCTTTTTGGTCAAACTTTGTCAATAGAGAAAAATCAAAAATCGATGAAGAAAACAGCCTATAACGCATATTATACATACACACGTTGGCTTTTGGCTTTCCAGTCTGACTGCGAGAAAAATTAACAAAAATTACGCAACACAAGCAGCGCATGGTCAAAATTTGAGGAAGCTTTTATTTGAAAACATTTCAGATACGTTAAACATGATAAATATCCCATGAAAAAAGGACTGGATCTATTTTGATGAAATCACATCAAATTTTATTGAAAAAAATCTTTATTTGATCAAAAAGATGACCAGATATTATTTGATCACACTTGATAGATTCTATAAAATTTGATACAAGTTTGTTGTTCAGAACTCATATGATTGCTATGAACTCGAAGTATGTATCATTTGCTCAAATCCATTTTCAAAAATGATGTTGGAAGGGAAAAAGAGGAGGTAATTTACTCAAAGTGTGGTGGGGGTAAACGAACAGTCAAAAATTTTCAATTATTATTTTACACTATGAAGTAAGCTAACTCAACAAACATATTTGAATTTCAACTTTTCAAGTAGATTTGGGGAGGGAGGAGTTGAATTAAAGAAAAAAAAAATAAGTACCCATGCCGCATTACTGGAACCGAGTTTTTAACAGGGGTTTGTTCTGGTTTCGTTTTACCGTTGCTAAACCTTTCGTTATTATAAACCACATCCAATACCAAGTCTGAAAACCTCTAACCTATCTCTACTAAAACCACTTAAGAAGTTGAATTAGATTCAGTGCTAACCAACTAACTCCACACACAAAGTTTGACCTTTCTAAGTTGATTTGGTGAGGAGATATGGAAGATTCAAGAAATTTCACAACTCAAAACCCGTTTTTTGCTCCAACTCCTCACAAAATACACTTGGGAAGTTGAAATTTGGATATGTTGATGTCCGTGACTTACTTTTTCATATATGATCAAAAATGAAGATTTTGAGCTGTTTGCCCTTTATCCAGGCCTCTTCGAAATTTGGGTGATCCGACATTTTAAACTTTATCGAAAAAATATAAAACATAATTTTTTGGATTTTTAAGAAGATATGTACGTATGTACGTATTTATTTATTTATTTATTTATATATATATAATTTTAATCATTGTGGTGCCCGTTTTTAACGTTGTGATACCCAAACCGGGTGCCACAAGGTCTTCAAGCTAAAAACTATCAGAAAATAATCGTCTCAGCCCGCTGGGTCCACAGCTGAAGTTTTAGAGGTGGGCACCACAATGACTATATTTATACTTATATTAAAAATTAAACCATTTATAAATACTGGAGTTTATATTGTATATACCTTGTGGTGCCCAAAATGGAATCCTCAGAAGACACTTCCTTTGTGGTGCCCGGCATATGGCTGGGCGCCTCATAGTTCAAAATATGCAAGGGCACCACAAGATATTGAATATGTATATTCATATTCATATGTATATATATATAGTGATCTATGGCCAAAGTGGCATCACTTTGCACATTCCTCAGAAGTGCATCTAATGTCACGTTAACGACACTACAGTGGCGAACGGAATGTATAATTTCATAGGTTTTCTTGGAAACAAATTTTTAAAATGATGCCACTTTACCTGTAAACTTAAAAAAAATGAGGCTACTACGACCGTAGACCGAAAAAAATTTTTTTGTAAAAAATTTTTTTCGATCTATGGTCGAGTAGCCTCATTTTTTTGATGTTTAAGGTAAAGTGGCATCATTTTAAAAATTTGTTTCTAAGAAAACCTATGAATTATACATTCCGTTCGCCATGTGGTGTCGTTAATGTGCCATTGTGGTGTCGTTAATGTGACATTAGATGCACTTCTGAGGAATGTGCAAACTGATGCCACTTTGACCATAGATCACTATATATATATATATATATATATATAGATTTATATTTCCGAAAGGTGAGATCCAAAATATACATTTCGTGGAAAGGTGAGCTCCGTTTTGGAAAGGTGAGATCCGAAATCGGATCTCACCTTTCTTAGCGTGTATATCGAGTTTTTTGACATCAGGATACCATCAGGAATGCATTGCCCAATTTTTGCCCGGATCTCATCTTTCCACTTTTTCGGCCAACATATACGAAGTCAGTTCGACGTTTGTTTTGCAGAGAGCGCTCTACCAGAGTATATCTAAGTGTTACGTTTCGAAACAGATGAGATCCGCGCATTCGGCAACAACGCGGATCTCATCTTTCCGTTCCTTATATTCGGTATTGAATCACGAATACGTTATACTTTAGGCAGCAAGACGTTTTGAAATAAAATCAAATTAAGTGTTTGTTATGAAATCAAAAACAGGTCTATTTTGCACTACCTTAAATTACTTAAAGATAACTCTTCCAGTTAGCAACGAGAAAATAATCGTGTGAAACAAGAGTCCGTTTACCAACTGTAAAATACTTTAAAATAAATTTTAAATCATTTTGTAAAAATTATTTATGTTGTTAAGACACTTTGACAAAATAAGCACTTTAAATATAAAAATAAAACAAGATTCGAGAAAAATTTTGAACTTCCAGCTGACTTCATGGAAAAAAAAATCAGAAAGTCTTTAAACTTGAAGGTAATCTTTGAAAAACTAAAAATAAATTGAGATTCGAAAAAAAAAACGCGAACTTTAAGCTGAATCTAAAGGAAAAAGAGAAGCAAAATTCAGGATATTTCAAATTTTGAGGTAATCTCTAAGAAAACTAAAAATAAAATGAGATTCGAGAAAAATGTCAAACCTTGAGGTTAATGCTAAAAATCATCATTTTTCGAAAAAAAAAAACAAGAAGAAATTGTAGAAAAATCAAGCTTATGAATAAAAAAATTAGATGCAAAAAAAAAACGAATCTTCTTGAATGGCTAAAATTCACATAAAATTGTTATTTTCAAGAAAAAAAGTTTTTCTTCAGTGTTGTTTTACGTATTTAATTTTAAAAACTTTTGACACAAAAACACTTTATTTTTAAATATCGATACTGTATTATTGCACTGAAAAGGTCTGTTTGCCGAAAACGCGTTATGTATCGATATTTAAAAATAAAGTTTTTTTGTGTCGAAAGCTTTAAAATTAAAAACTGTTATTATTTGCGAGAGCACGTGCTCACTTTGCCGGAAAAAATTAACAACCAGGGAGAAAAACAAGA
Organism: Phenacoccus solenopsis; assembly: GCA_009761765.1. Lineage (NCBI taxonomy): Eukaryota > Metazoa > Arthropoda > Insecta > Hemiptera > Pseudococcidae > Phenacoccus > Phenacoccus solenopsis. Next base: position 793,277 of record CM019755.1, on the reverse strand, counting down.
AAAAAATTAAATATCAAGTTTTAAATACATAAAGCGAATACACATTTATACTGTCCCTTAAGGTAGCACCATATTTCAAGATGTCGAATTTTCATGCTCACTCCCCCTCAAGTTATTCATTTTGGACTCAAAATAAACCTTTAAAAATTTCATAACTTAAGAATAATATTAACACGTGTCGAGCGGAGCTTGAAGTTTTCCCATTTGTATTTATGCTTTTCTAAAGTCTCAAAAATTACTCACTATTAGCTGTTTTTCTTGACATAATTTACGCTATAAATCCTGAAATAAAAGCTGCAATTGTTCTAAAATGCCCATTTATTCCCTGAGGGGAGAGAGGTATTTCCTCAAAATTTGCAAAAATGTATAGAATTATAATTCTGGGAAAACTGCCATGCTATACAAATTTTAAAGAATTTACTTTACGAACAAAGTTTAACTTTTGTGTTTTATTTTTTAATTATTTTATTTTAAAAACTTTACTTTACTTTTTTCCATTAACTTGCCGTATTCTGCAACGAAGGCCAGAGGCGGTGTTTAGATTTTGGATAGGAGGTTGGTAGCTTTAAGGAATTTAAACAGGTTTTCTATTGTTGTTGGGTTGTTTAGGTAGCTGATTTGTTATATTTTTTTCGATAACTTCATATAGAATTCTTTTCAGAAAAATCAAAATTTTATTATATATTTCATTTTGATACACCTACTTGACCAAAAAAAAAAATTGAGGTGTGAATTCCATTTCTATATAACTTCAATATCTGAATCAGAGAACCTCTTCCTACTGTCTTAGATTATTTGAAAATGAAAAAAAAGTGAGCAGCCATGCCGCATCACTGGAGCTCACTTTTTAATCGGGGCTTGATTATATTTGGAGGTAATATTGTCAAGTGAACTTCTCAAACTTATAGCCCATATTCATCACCCCTTATCCGTACTAAAAACACCGAGAAGTTTAATCTGAAATATGTAGAATTTTTTGTCCTCCAAAATTGGAAAAGTTCATACTTTTCAGTTGCTTAAAGCTTCTCAAGCTTGACTCAATTTTGGACATACGCTATTTGGGATCCATTTACAATCGATTTCAACTTAAATTCAAGGGGCTCATATTTTGACACCAATCAAATCTACACACAAGGATTGACCCTTCTAGGTTAATTTGATGAGGAAATATGCGAGATTCATGAAATATCACATTGTGATTTCCCCTCCAAAAGCCGTTTATTTTCGTTTTTTCGTTTACTCCCACAAAATGTTGAGGACAACCACCCTCCTCATTCCGCTTCAAAATCACATGTGAAATTAGCATACAGCATACTTCTCATCGTTATTAATCATTCAAATTCATATTTTTCAAATCCTCGTTTTTTGAGACTCCTTAAGCTCTATTCAAATTTTGATAATCCGCCATTCTGGATTGATTTTGACCCTAATTCAAAAGGTCATAGTGCCAAACTAACCCCACACACAATATTTGAACTTTTTGGTTGATTTGATGAGGAGATAATATGAGATATTAAAGAAATTTCATAACTCAAAACTTCCTCAAAAAGCTGTTTTTTGCCCTAGATCCCCTCAAAATATACTTAAGAGGCTGAAATTTGGATATGTTAAAGTCCGCAACTTACTTTTTCGTCTGAAAAAGAAACGAAAATTTTAAGGAATTTGCCCTCTCTCCAGCTCCTCTCAAAATTTGTGAACCATTATTTTGAGGTTATTAAAAAAAATGATATTTGAGAAACTCCATAAAATGGCTCTAACCGTATTTTTAGCAAAATTCATGTAAATCACTTTCTGTGCACTTCTCCACTTTCCTCCCTACGTCTTTCATCAAATCCATGTTTTATACATGTATAGTTTATTCAATTTTACAAAAGTAGGCTGCATCGAAATTCACTTCTCACAATGAACGCATAAAAATTTTTCACATGTTCATCAAAATGCAATAATCGCTCAAAAAATAGAAAAAAAAATAGATATTTAATACGTAAATACTTGCTAGCCTACTGTCCACATGAACATTTGTCTCAAATAAAGTATACTTTATTAGATTTGAATAAAATAAAAAAAATACACGAAATTACCATACAATATTTATGGCAACGTTGCTGGATCTCGACTTATCGAAACGTTATCGTCAAAAATGGTTGTATATGTGTATAAGATCTCAGCTTTCCATACTTTACTTACGGATCTCACCTTGTTCAAAACTTCTCAAATAATTTATTTTAAGAATTTGTTACCCCTCTATGGTGGTTATGTATCAGATGCTATAAATAAGCAATTACCCTTCCTATATATTCCATAATTTGTAAATTTTGAGTCGGATCTCAGGTTGCCCAGTTTTTAATCGGATCTCACCTTGATAGATTTACGTATATATATATATATATATAGTGATCTATGGTCAAAGTGGCATCACTTTGCACATTCCTCAGAAGTGCATCTAATGTCACGTTAACGACACCACAATGGCGAACGGAATGTATAATTTCATAGGTTTTCTTGAAAAGAAATTTTTAAAATGATGCCACTTTACCTGTAAACATCAAAAAAATGAGGCTACTACGACCGTAGACCGAAAAAAATTTTTTTGTATGAAAAATAGAATATTAGTGGTAAAGTGGCATCACCCAAATAACCACACCAGTGACGTCATGACACATAGCTGAATCGATGAGCAATGTGATGGTAAAGTGGCATCAAAAAAAAGATGCCACTTTGTAAAAAAGATGCCACTTTACCTGTAGACGACGAAAAATGATGCCACTTTATCCATAGATAAATCTATATATATATATATATATATAGTGATCTATGGTCAAAGTGGCATCAGTTTGCACATTCCTCAGAAGTGCATCTAATGTCACATTAACGACACCACAATGGCGAACGGAATGTATAATATCATAGGTTTTCTTAGAAACAAATTTTTAAAATGATGCCACTTTACCTGTAAACATCAAAAAAATGAGGCTACTACGACCGTAGACCGAAAAAAATTTTTTTGTATGAAAAATAGAATATTAGTGGTAAAGTGGCATCACCCAAATAACCACACCAGTGACATCATGACACAAAGCTGAATCGATGAGCAATGTGATGGTAAAGTGGCATCAAAAAAAAGATGCCACTTT